>JAEANM010004609.1:0-20571 GCA_017656035.1 Myanophis thanlyinensis
AAAACCCGAAACCCAGGTGGGCAAAGTTCAACCAGAGGGACACCCCCCTCCGGGCCCACCCAGGTCTCGGTAATGCAGGCCAGGTCTGCCTCCCCCTCTTGAATCAAATCATGGATGAGGGGGGCCTTGTTAATAATGGACCTGGCATTGCATAGCATCAGCCGAAGACCCCGGGACCGAGGACAGCTTATAACGGGAGTCAAACCCTGAAAGCTCCGTAGGGATATAACCCCCCCCCGAGTCAAACAGGAGACTCTACCCAAAGCCCCCCCCCTCTACTCACAAAACTTCAAGGTTTTGGAGTTTTACGAGGCATTTTCCCATGTCCAAAATGCCTCTACAAGTGGCTGGGTTGGCGGTCTTCAAAGAGACCATCAGCGGCTTCACTCTCCACCATTTCGCGCAGGCGCTCTCTCTATTTAAAAAAATACCAGCAGAATAAACAATTGGCTAATATATATATACGGCACACAGTTGTCACTAAACAAATTTCTGCCTGGATAGTCTCTGGAGATGAGCTGAAAGGCAAAAAGGGAATTGGATTGTTCCCTCCCATATTTGGGTAACCAAGTACCTCCACTGAAACCTCCACTGAAAAAGAAACACATAAACCTTGCTTGGTGTGAGCTGCTGAAGGAGGAGATTTAATATATATATATTAAACTGTTTCATCTTCTATTCTTCCTATTATTTTAACAGAAATTTTCTCCTTGACACTTATAACCCAGACAACTGAAAACTGGCATTAATATTATTGAAATGATTTTCTCTTCTTGGTTGCATAAATATATTTACTCTGAGTCACAAATGCTATTAACATATTGATCTCACGTGTGATAATATAATTGAACATTAGTATTAATAAAAGCTTTGAGACTAGTTAAACTGAAGGCAACTTTTTTACTGATAAACCAGGTAGATTTTACTGGTTTTCTAGCAGACAATTGATCTGCATAATAGGACATTTTAAAAACCATAGCACAGAAAAAGAGATATAGATGTAGGAGTACGATTCAAGATATATGGCCTTACAAATTTGATTAATTTGAACATACTGTACTTTCTAAAATGTAATAATTATATTATATAGTTTGAAATGTTACTGTGTGATCCTTACAATCCTAAAGGTAAATTGATTCTATAATCTATGTATTGTAGGAAAGTAGTGGCATGCAAATAAAAATAAATAAGAAAAACAATAAGAAAAATAAAAATAGAGTATTTAAAAAACACAAGAAAAATGGGAAAACAAAAAGTTATCATTTTTTAAAAGTAATATATTTTACCTGGTTGAGTGCATTTGGGATCTGGAGAGTCTAAGCCACATTTTGTTAGAGTAGGAGCTATACATTTGCCAGTGATAGGATTGCAGGGAAGGTCATTTTTACACTTTTGGCATTTGGACTGACAGCTTGTGCCATAAAATCCAGCAGTACAAACTAAAAGGAAAGTTTAAAATTAAACATCTTCCGAAAAAGCCATTAGATTAATATGTATTTTTTCATGCTTCTTCTAAGAACTGTTTGACGTTCCTAAGTACTTTGAAAAATACAATAAAATCAGAACATGGTCATGCCTTCATTAATCGTGTTTTGTACCAGCCTAACAATCATGGCTGATGAAATTGTAAATAATGAGATCTTCAAAAAAAATCATTATTTGAATGTGCAAAAGCTTATCTACCTTTCTGTCTTACGATATAAATCAAAACTAAGAATCAACACTAAAAATAAGATAATAATAATAATAATAATAATAATAATTAATTTTATTAATAATAATAAAATTATTTCCTGTAGATAACAAGGTATGGTTTGTATTTTCTTTTACATATTAATTTATATTTATTGAGAATTACTGGTATGTAATGCAAATCCCTTTAGACACTCGTTTAATGAACATCTTTTTTTAAACCCTGAACCCATAAAACACCATATAATTTTATTCTTTTTTCAGTAAAATGTCCATATAATGCTTTCAGTCTTTCAGAAAGTTTTTGTTGTTTCTCTGATAAAACAGGTCAGCTTGATAAATTCTGACATTTTCACAAGCTATTCTCCCATTGTAGGAATTTCACTTTTCTTCCATTGTTTTTAATCAAGTTTTTTTATTTTTGTTCCATCTTTGAGCATGCAATAATCTTGCTGCAGTTACTGTATACAAAATCAATCTGTCTCTTAGTTCATTATCCATAAGTCCCAATAAAAAATTTCTTCACAATATTTATGTTTAAAATCTTTTGCAGCATTGTATCATTTGTATCCAAAATTTCTTAGCTTTTATCACAAGTCCACCATGCATTATAAAATGTCCTGTCATGTTTTTCACATTTTCAGTACTGGTTTGAAATACTTCTCTACATTTTTAAAAATGTCCTTGTGTCCTATACCAATAATACATCAATTTATAGATCATTTCTTTTCAGTTATAACATAGTAAAAATTTGTAAATTTAATATTAGTTACCTACATTCTTTTCCAAAAGTCCATCTGTATACATTATATCTGAAATTAATAGCCCATTTTGCCATGCAATCTTTAATTTGAACTTCTTCCATTGAACATCTTAACAGAAGTTTATACATTTTTACTACTAGGTGTTCAATGTAGTTCAAACATTGCATGTAGTTCAAACATTCAATTTCATAGTTCAATTTCAAACTTCACTTTGTGCTTTTCTCAATTCCATTTTTTTAAATCCATATTAAACCTTTCTTTTAACAGAGAATATAAAAACCATTTAAAATTATTTTGTTCTTCATCTGTTGAGCAACAAATATCTAAAATTATGGGTAATGGAATTCTGCATAATGGGGTCCATTTGTACTAACTTATGTCTACTTATATAGAGGCTGACTCTGTTCCCTCCCGGTTTACCATGGAAAGAACTGTAACCTTAGCAAATGGTGAGTGCTTTTCCTAAATGTTTCACATTTATTTTATATGCTCTTGTAGGATAACAAAAATAAATATAAATCCTAATAATGTGTCTTCCAATAGACGAGAAGATCCACAACTGTCTGAGAAATACCTAAAAGAGTCACTTTGAGGTAAGAGTATTAGTATGTTCACTGTTGAATATTAATTAATATTAATATTAATTAAAATTAAAATAGTCATGCAAACTAAATATTTAATTACATAAATTTCATTATCAGACAACATGCATCCAACAAATTACAAACAGAATAAGGTGCTGAACTAGGACCAAGAACAAAATCCATTCTCAGTCAGAGAAAGACAAGGGGAAATTTGGGTCAACCACTATCTTAGCTCAATTACAGTTCAATTTTAAAATCTATACAATAACTCAGATTATAATAATGTGCATACAGATAGATCAGTTGCTTTAAATAACTCACCAGACTTTAAGTATAATATATCTTCTGCCTTAAGACTTTTGAATATCTCTGTTCCACTAACCATATAGTACCCTTTCTGGGAGAAGACTACACCAGTACAAATAGTTCTTTCAAAAATGCATTCTTCCTCAGCAGATTGAAAATTAGAGAAACTCTTAGGCAGTACCTTTTCTCTTTGTGGTATTATGTGACCTTTGTAATTCTCAAATATATTCACATCTGCACAGAAAAGAATTATAGACCATTATTATTAACATTATTAAATTAATTAAATTTGGATGCCCTGAAATTATGGGCAGTTCACAACTAAAAACATTAAAAACAACAGATAAAATGAAATAATAAGCAATAAAAAATAAAATAAAAGAAGGCAAGATGACAAAAAAATCAGGTAAGAATGATAAAAAACAAATCTATACAAATCACCCTTACCAAAGATGTGGACAAAGAGCAGGCCTTTCAAAACACCAGCTGGGTGGGAACTATCTGGATTTCAGCTGGAATCTTATTCCAAAAGGCAGGTTCTCCTACAAAGAAAGGGTGTTTCCAGATCCCAACAGATAACATTATTTAATCAAAGGAGCCCAGAATGTGCCAATCCTGCCAGATCAAACCAGTCAGGATCATTGGTCATCCCTCAAGTAATCAGGTGGGATTCAATCAGTTTGTGACTATTTGCTAGAACTGGTTGTTAACTTTCTAAGCATTTCGGAGAACTGCTGGTTCAATTGGTCATTAGGGCAGAGAACTGGTTGTTAAATTATTTGAATCCCATCACTGGTTCTATGCCATGTAGGGTTTTTAGGTAACAATCAGCACCTTCAATCACACTAGGAAGCAAACTGGAAAACAGCGCAGCTCACAAAGCAGAGATGTTAACATATGGTTCACTCTGAACTATTTGAAGTTTTCAAATGGTCTTTCAGAGCAACTTCAAGTACAGATGTTGCAACAGTAAAGCTTTAAAAACAATCTTAAGAACTTCCTCATCTACAGTAGAAAAGGGTGCAACTGATGCACCAAATGAAACTATGCAAAGGCCTTCTTGGCCACAGGTGCCACTAGCTCATTGAACAGAGGTCTAAGTTCAGAAAGACCTTTAGATGATAACCCCCATCAGTGTTATCAATTTTCAAAGCCACAGATTTAAAAGTGACAGTTGATTTACATCAAAAATCAGTATAAAAATTGATTGTTTTCTTGGCTACATGGTTAACATTTAGGGTTCTTAGTTTTTTATGTATTTATTTAAAATAATCCCTCAATCTCCTAATACTCACTGATAAGTATCCTTAAATAAGTAGTTTTCTTATGTTAAAATTTATATTAAGAGCATATATGCTTGAATAATTTTTCAATCTGGAAATCATTTAATAAAGACTGAAATCAATATTTTCAATTTATAAAGTTATATACGAAGGCATTTCATACTAACAATTATGCAGACACAGATAAATAATATACAAAGATGTCTCTAAAATGAAAAACCAGATTATCTCTATAGAATAAAGGAAGCTTTCAAAAGGTCTGAAAAAAATACTATAATGAAAGTCAACACTGACTATAACTGGGCTCAACCAAAATAAATACAACCTACAGTTGAGCTGTGAAACCATACATAGGGAGAAAAATGGGATGGCATTTTTTCACTTTCTGAGCAAGCAATTGAAGGATTAAATTATAAGTAGATGAATTAGCATTTATAATTTAAAAAATACACAGAAAAGAATCCTAACTATTTTGTCATCAGCACATAGGATAAAGGAAAAGTTCTTTTCTCCTGCAATATTACATGAGGATAGTTCTCACATATTTATTTCCTTCCCCTATTGAGTGGTAAGGATAGATAAGAATCAAAAGCTGATACTTGCCTTCTTTTCTTTTACATATAAAGTTGAGTTTGCTATTGCATTTTGCAGATCGCAGTGTTACTGATTTTTGGATAAGTGTACCACATTTATCAAGCGTGTTTCCTTGTATGTGTAACCTGAATAGAAATAAATTACAAATTAAATTCGAAAATATAACCCAGTATAATCCAGTTTACTAATCTGTTTTAAGGAACCTCCAAAAATAGGATAAGACACTAGACAAGAATCATACTTCTATCTAGTGCCTTAGAAGGAATTTTATATAAGCAGGCCCAACTAATTTACTTTTATTTTACTCTAGCTTGACAACTTGTAAAGGCTGTTTTCTAGAAAAATTACTTACCAAACAGCAAGATGCAAAAAGCAGTAAGATGTAGAGATCTAACTTCCTGAAAAAAATACTTTTGCTAGAGTTTGAATCCCACTATTTGGCCCCACTATTAAAACGCTAATCCTCTATTTTTTTCCTTATGTCTTTTATTGGTACATGCACTTTTTTCCCTTCTATGGTTTGGCCAGAGAACATGTCTAAAACCTGTAGACCTCATTTCAGTGCAAAACAATTATACAAAATATTAAAATTATAATGGCATAATGTATTATATAATGTATTATATAATTATAATACAGGCATTTATGAAAAAGTATAACTCCCACTGGTCTTATTTACTTTTCTGAGTACCCTATATTTTAGGTTAATATAGGCACAGTGCATTGCAGCTTCACAGGGATCTTTGCTATCTCTGCCCCATCAGGGGTGTCAAATAATGAGGAAAATACATAAAAATCTGGCAGAAAGTTTTTAGGATAATTTTAAACTATTTTTAAGTACTACAAATAGAAATAACAAAACACCATAAGATTTAAAGGGATTTTTAAAAACGTTTTCTTTGGGGAGAAAATCCTGTCATAAAACTAAGAAAAATGACCCATACCATTGTTTTAACCTGGGAGGCTGAAAAAAATGTAACTTCTGGATGAAACTATCACTCCTCTCTCTCCTAAATGTAGTCCACATTGGAAAATTGTAACCTTTGGGCTGCATTAACCCACAGTATGCAATCTGTATCCAGCCTCCCCTTAACTATAAGTCAATATTTTTATTTATTTTCTTTGTTTCTTAATATGATTCATATAACTGCCCATCTTACATACGTTACTCCGTTTGGCTCATATCATTAAAACAATCACAAAATAAACAAAATATTGATAAAACAATAGCCCCATTAAAAACAAATTTAAACCATATTAAAACAAATAATAATAAGCAGGCAAATGCATGTTAAGAGTCAATCAATATAACCATCTAGCGCCGTTCCAAACCACAATCAGATCACCAGGCATGATATGAAAGTCACAGCTTCAAAGCCTTTTGAAAGGCTATTAGAGTTGGGGCTGATTGAATATCCAGTGGGATGTGGTGCCAAAGGGCAGGTTTTGCAAAAGAAAAGGCTCTCCTCCTGGGTTCCATCAGATGGCACTCCTTAATAGAAAAAATCCATAACTTGCCTCTTTCTCCAGGCTTGATAGGACCAGTAGATGTAACTAGAGAGTGTTGTTCCCTCAAATTACCTTGCTACATGCCATGTTAGGCTTCATAGATCATTACATCTATAAACATCTAAATATAGCTGTGTAGGTGTTGTTGCTCAAGTCATGCATTACATCTTCCAAGCTATTCTATCCATTTCTCATCCAATCACTGAAGGTTTCTCCCAATTTTATTACCTGATATAGATTGTTTCATATAATCATAATTTCTTCAGGTCACTATAATTTTCACACCACATTGTGAAAATTTTATTTTCAATAATCAAAATGCTATAAACTGCAGGACTTTAAGAAATCATAAAAAATAAAACAACTATACTTTTGGAAAGCCTACCATTTTCTAGTAGTATTTGTTGATGTCCCATCTCCCCATAGCCACTCCTTTACTGTTTCATGCCATTTCAGTCCTACCCACATTGGTTGATTTATCATTTCTTGAAGCCACACCTAAAAGGCAACAAAAGACATAAAATACCTAATTAATACAACATCATAAAACCTGGGTGATATAATCTTAATATACTCTATGAATGGAGCTGCCTCTTCAGGAATGATTAGTTTTTGTTCAATCTTTTCTTTCAATTAAAGATAAATAAAATACAAGAGGCTTCTGCAGAAGATGAATTAGAATGAAAAACCATTCACTCATTTCCCCTATTTAAAAGCTTTGATTCAAAAATTATTACACCAAAAAAACAAAAATTAGGGAGATTAGTCTATATAAGTAGACTATATAATTATATAATTAGTCACTTGTAAATGTTCTTATTATTTAATAAACAATTATGTTAATATAAGCATTTATTATATCTCATATTATATATATCACTTAATGTATCTAAAATACAAAGCAACAAGTTCCACAAATTAACTTATTCCATAAAGTAAAATTTCTGTGAAGTATTTAAAATAAATATTCCAACCTTTTCCCTACGACTATCCAGTTGAAGTAAACTAGTGTTTTTAAAATGACTACACAACAGCAAAGCGTCTTTCCATGTCACTTTTGTATTTCTTTCTATCCAGTAACATGTTCCTTGCCAATACCACCAGCCAGCACCCAAGGAACATTTTAAGCTGTATAAACCTGATATCATCAAAATGAAAGAAATGTTATCAATTAAATAAACATTAATTTATTTTCCATTTGTGTTCTTTCCCATTGTTCCTTTTCTCCCACTACCGTCTGTCAAATCATAGGCAGACACATGAATTTTGGGATTGAGAAAAGGGAATAACCATATTGCCATCTCTTTTCTATCAGCAGGCAAGTAATGTAGATGTAGTCCTCAATTTATGATAATTTATTCAGTGACCATTTGAAGTTACAATGGCACTGAATGAATGGTGGTTAATAATGATCATTGGAGAGCTAGTGTCCCAGCGCTCATGTAATTATAATCTAGGCACTTGGCAACCAGCTCACACATACGACCAGTTGACCATCCTGCCATCACTTTATCACCATTTACAATATTTCCTGCTACATTCCCAAAAAAGTCAATGGGGAAGCCAATAGAGAAGGTCACAAATCACTGGGGTGTTTCCTCCACCTGCACATCCTCCGCAGCTCCACCCTCATGCTGTGCCAGCCATTAGCTCATCCCCACACATCCTGAGTCTTGCTCTGCCACTTCCACACCATTATGCATCCCCACACATCTTTCGTGATCCTCAATGTGAATCCAGTGCCTTCCTCATACCCTCACAAACCCCTGCACGCCCTCCCTGGCACCATCTCATCATGCCTCTCTTTTCAATGTCACGCATCTGTACCATCCCCCCAAGTCTTGCTGCATTTCTTTTGTACTCTTGCACATCCCATCCCATCCTCCCGAGCTTTGCCCCCTCTGCTGACATTTGTAACCCATGCTGAGCCATGCACGCTTCCCTCACAATCCTGTGCACCCCCAAGTCTCAATGTGCCCCTCCATTACAAATCCCTGCACACTGTCCCTGAGCCTCTCTGCTTTCTTCACTATTCATGCAAGCCCTGCCAAGTCTTGCCACACCTCCCTTGTCACTTGTTGACAAGGCAACTGCTGGCCACATGGCATGGGGTCATCTTTTGCAGGTCTTGTGAGGAAACTGTAGTGCCAACCTGTGGAAGAAAGCCTTGTGTGATCAGAAGCTGTCTCATAAATGATTAGCTCAGACATGTTTGGTCAGCAGAAGAAGCAAGAAGGTCAGCTAGGATGGCAGGGACAGTGGAGTGCAAGGACCAAAAGGGGAGAGATAGCAGGTGGGGCAAATTGAAGTGTCTCTGATATTGTAAGTGCAGATGGGCAGCAAAGAACCAGAATGTCAATCACATGACTGCAACAGCCATAACTTTGAGGATCAGCCATAAGTTCTTTTGTTCAATGCTTCTGCAAGTTCAAACTTATATTGAACAACAGTTTAAATTGAGTAATTAGAGGTTGCAATTAAAATTAGAAAGGAAGTAGATGTGTTGTTTTTTTAAGAACTCCACTCACCCAAAGAACATGTTCCTATACTTTCTGGTACAGCACAAATAATGGGTTTCTCACATGTTCCACTTATAGGGTGGCACGACTTCCCCCAATGGCATCTTGGGCAATTTAAATCACAGTGTTCTCCATAATATCCATGATCACACACTTCAAAAGATTAATAACAATAATAATATATGATTATATAGTACTTTAGAATACCTTACATATATTATTTTAAATCTTATAACAATTGTATAAAAATGATGATCATGATAGTATACATACATATGAATGTGTTTTTGTAGGCTGGAGGAACTAAATCCAGTTACTGAGTTTTCAGAAATGGCAATTCTCAATGTAAAGTGCAACGTAATTGTGTTGTTTTTTAGTTATGCAAAACACAACATAATTATAAGTGTGAAGTTTCCAACAAGACAATAGTTATAATGTTTACTTTTCTCAAACCCCCATCTATTTATAGCTTTTAGCTAATAGAAACATTTTTATTATACACAATAATACAGTTTGTACAGTTACTTCCCATATCTAATTTAATACAACTTAATTTTTTAAAAAAACTATTCATCAGAAGGTGAGATCGCAAAGAAACAGCATACTGTATATGAAGAACATGTATTATTTAAAATACCTTTCCAGTTTAAAATCCTTATATATATAAAACTAAGAATGCAGAACTCATTTGAAATACTATTTTTTTTTAAATACCTTAATGACTTGCAATTTAATAGTGAGAAATCTTTGATAAATTTTAACATTCATTCAATAATTTTGAATATTTGAAGGAACATATTTAAAATAGTTACCTGATTTTAAAAACAGTACACTTGGTCCAAACCCTCCACCAACCAAGGTATAGCCATTGAATAGGAAATATCCATTTTGCCATAAACCATAGCCAATACAATCAGCTTGTTTAATACATTCATCCTTTGAATTATTGTAAGAAGAATTGGCTGATAAACTTAATGTTGTTGAGATTAACACAGAATCCCAAAAGCCGGAAAATATATCAAGGTCTACTTGGAAAGAAACAGATGTCATAAGTCTATTTGTCAAATCTATCATTATATAAAATTATATAATACAACCAGATCCTTCAGGGTGAAGAAGAAGTTGGTATAGAGGGTAATGCAAAATTGGATCAAATCTAGAATTTAATTTATCTCATCAATTTATAATGCCCACATGTTTAAGCCAATAAAATCATTTCTCATGGTTACTGAATAGACAAATGTTCCTTTTTATAGTCACTTTATGCAATCTTCTAACACAGGGGTGTCCAACTCAAGGCCTGCAGTTTGGATTTGGCCAACGGGGTGTTTAGATCTGGCCTGCAGGGCTGCCCTGAAACAGTGAAGGACCACCCCACAGTGATTCTACCAGTGAAAATGGAGCTCCTGAGGTGGCCCTCCCGAGCTCCATTTTTGCGGGCAGAGGGTTTAAGGAAACTGTCACAACCAAAAACTGAGCTCCGAAGTCTGTTTTCGCTGGCAGACCACTCAGGCTGCCACAAGAGCCCCCGACATGAGTGATATTGAGCTGACCACACCAACCCTGGCCATGCCCACCCCAGCTTCCCGAGGTCAAACACAACCCTGATACAGCCCTCAATGAAATCAAGTTTGACATCCCTGTTCTAACAGAAACCAGGTAAATGAGCTACTGTTTCTTCTGCCTCTTTGCACAATCTGAACTTTGAATCATTTGACAATTTTTAAATTCTGCCCTTATTGCAATCGTACAAATCCCTTACCCTTGAGAAATCAGTACCAATCCTTCAGTTTCTTTTTTCAATGGTCCAATTATAAGTCATTGCCAGGTTTATCTTTATGTCCTTTCCCCTCATTCTTTTGTAAAAACTGATAATGCAATGCTTTTATGTGCCAGAATTCTCTTTGTGTTTTCAATTTTGTCTTTAACAATTTCTCACTTTTTGAATACTTTCTTTACTGGTTATATTTTAACTTGTCCATGCTTGATTTCACCCCACCATAAAATACCCAGATAACATCAAGCATGGATAAGTTAAAATGTGATCAGTAAAAAATACATTCAAAAAGTGAGAAAATTGTCGTTGTTGTTATATGCTTCCTGACTCCCAGCAAGTTTGGGCAAAAGAAGAAATGAAGGAGTGGAAAATAGTGGAAGGGTTGTATCTTTTAACATGAAACACATTCTCTCTCTCTCTCTCACTCTTTCTTTCTTTCTTTTTATAACAATACATATATGTTCATCTATATTTTTTCTACATAAAACTACTATAAAAAGACAAACTGCAAACCTCGTTCTGCTGGTCTTTTGCATGCTGACTTTTTCTTTTCATAACAGTGATCTGCACGAAAATCACCTCCATGTGTAAGTTCTACACATCCTTTCCACCTAAGGCTTAGGTGAAGATTCATCCTATAAAGAAATAGTAAACTATTACATCACGATTACATCATGAACAGATTTATACTTGAAGCACTCATTCAAAATAAATAGAAATCTTTTTTATTGATTCTTGGGTTTGAACTAGCATACTTCGTTCAGAATACTATAGGACTTTTTCAATACTGTCAATCCATTATGTATAAAAGTTGTATCTGAGTCCCAAATGCCAAATTACCCATTTGACCCACTAAGCATGGCCATAAACATCACAGAGAAAAATGAAGCACAATCACAAATTCAAAATCTAACAAAAATCCAGAACAGGATTTAATCTCCAGGACAGGAACCTGGCAAGAATATTGTAAATATAAATACCAAACAATTAATCCAAACAAAAAACATGGGAAACATATAGGATATATTTGGTTTACTCTTGTAAACTTCTTTTTAGGCCTAACCCATTATCGAAAGCAATATTCAAATGCAGAAAGAGATTCAATTTAGTAATCTCCAAGCTTGGTTGCTTTCTTGCAAACATTTATTAACCAAAATAGGTAACATTATCAATGTTAGAAGGGAGTGGAGTTTCTCTTTCTATGTACTAATGTCTTGCCCTGTCAATGTTGATGGCTCCTTGATAGGCTGTTGTTTGCTGTCAGCTTATTTGTCTGACTTGGTAGTTCCTTGATTGGGGTTCTGTTTACTTCTTGATTGTTAGTCTAGTATTAATCTTGGTGTTGACCTCTGCTCATTTAGGTGTTGTTGGTCATGAGGTGTCTGTTTCCTTTTGGCCTTCTTGATTGTTTCTTTTAAACTGTATGTAGATGTTGTTTATCTTTATATGCCTGTTGATGGCTGATTTGTCTGAGTACCAAGCTTCCATGAATTATCTAACACTTTTTGGACTTGATTTGGCCTAGGGTGCTCAGTTTCCCTGTTGAAACTATGGTTAAGTCTGCTTATGTGTTGTGCAATTAAGGAGTTTTCATCGTATCTTCTGACTGCTAATTGGTGTTCAGGGATGTGCTCTGCTAGTCATCTGACTGTTTCTCCAACATAGTGACTTGCATTCCTTACACTATATATTGTAGATGACTTTAGCTTTTTCTTCTAGGGCAGCTGGGTCTTTTGGTTTACTTATGATATTTTGGAGAACTTAGTTGGTTTGTGTACTATAGTGATGCCATATGGTGGTAACATCTGTTGGCAGTTTATGAGATGTTTTTGGTGTATAGTGAAGATTCAACTACTATAAGTGAAAATGGATTTTTATCTTAATAGTCTTCATCACCTGCGTAGAAAAAAATCTTTCCGTATATGGATATATCTGTATTTTCCCAAAATTTATTCTCTTAATATTTTGCTAGCTTGCTTTAAGTATTTTGTAAATCTAAAGTCATATTAAACATCTGCATTACTTTACTTTTGGGTACTTTATCTATGCTGAACTTTTTTCTGGCTATTTATAAGCATATAATATAAAACTATACCTTTGGTGATAACAGTATCTAGTTGACCTTGGCTAATTTTGTAAAATTAAGCAGGATAGGATTATTACTTGGGTGGGAGACAATCAGGAAATTTCAGTCTATAGGGGTGGGGGAAAATCTATCCTATAAGAAATCAATGGCAAATCATTTCCATATTGTTGCCAAGAAAACAATCTGGATGTATCCATATAGCAACTTGGAATAAAGCTTGACTTTTGACTTTACATCAGTATGTGGCCAGACTGAAGACAGTGTTTGAAGTGCCAGTTACAGAATATAATCAGATATCTAAGCAACACTAAAGTATCATTATACATACCATCTCAATGAATGTTGTGCACTATCTCCATGAGACCAAGCCCAGATACCATCTCGATTTATTTCTTGCAATCCTACCCATATTGGCTGTATGATAAACCTGTTCAACCATTTCTTCAATTAAAATTAAGATGAAACATTAAACAGTGATATAGCTTTAAATATGTTTCAAGTTACAGATATATGCAATTATTGGGAAGATAAACATGCTTTTTTTCCTCTGGTGAAACATTTTTTGTTAATAAGACAAAACACTCTGATACAAAAGCTAGTATGGATTATCTTAAACAAATAATTAGAATTTTCATTAGAATTGTTGAAATTTATAAAATCTCAGTGTGTGTATGTGTGTGTGTGATCGGTTTTCATACCACATGATCCGACCCAGGCAATAAAGCCATGCTCTGCTCCATGATAGGCTGCACCGAAGCTACCTCTGTGTTTTGCCAAGCTCCCCTTGACTTGTCTCGATGAGTGCAAGCTTACAAACACACATACACACACAGGTGCTAGGGATGTCTTACTCCCATAGTATTCTGTGTTTCTGTGCTTTGTGTGATTGTACGATGGAGGCTTATTCAATTTCACTGCACATATGTTGTGCATTGACAATAAAGGATTGAACTGAACTGAATTGAATTCTTCTTCTACTGCAGGAGTGCCCACACTTTTTCAGCTTGTGAGCTACTTCTGCCATACTGGTAGCGGCGACAGCATTTGGCCTGCCCACTGGGTCAGGAAGGGGTGGGCGAGGCTTCCTTTCTTCATGTGGCTCGTGTTAGTTTTAAAAAGTTTTCCTGCCTTTTGCTGCACTTTGGAAGTGGGATTGCTCCTAGGAGAGCAGCTGGAAGAAGAGAAGCCACCACCACGGCTAATGTTTGTTTTAAAAAGTTTTCCTTTCCATGAGCCGTGGCAGTGGCTTCTCTTTTTCCAGCTGCTCACTCAAGAGCAATCCCGCTTCCAAAGCGCAGCAGAAGGCAGGTGATCTACCTACATGACCTTTGCGATCGACCAGTGGATTGCAATTGTCATATCGGGCACCCCGTTCTACTATTTTTGTTCAAAGTGATCACTGTAAAGAACCTTATTACTGAAATATAAGTCCTTAGATATCCTGTTCCTGTTTGTAGTGTATGCTGTTTCAGTTATTCCTACAAAAATTCTATGTACTGTAATAAAACAAAACTATTCATTTATAAAATACTTATAAACATTAAAGTTACAGAAAACCACCACAAAACCTCATCCTGGTTGTGGACCAGTTTCCCAGAAACATATGATGATATTTCATTAGATATGCTTGATTGTGTCAGTCATGACAACTGTGCAATGTCCTCAAAGGAATTTGAGTACCAGAGCAACCCATTGTCCTTGTGAGAAACCTAGGTACAGATCAGGAAGCCATACTTGGTGAAACACACTAGTTCCAGGTTGATAAGATTGTACATTCTCTCCTTATTTATTCAAACTATCATATTTTTCCATGTATAAGATAAGACGCTACTTTTTCTTTATAATATTTACTTGAAAATGGAAGGGCATCTTATACACTGGGGGAGGGGGGAGAGGAGAAGATGTGGCTCCGGTTGTTAAATTACAAAAAAAAAAAAAAAAAAACGGCTATCAAAGTGGATCCTGGGTGCTGTGCTGCAATGGAAAAAATGGGAAATGGAGTGGCCAACATGAGGGAAGGAGGAGCAGGGAGAAGAAAGAGGGAAAGCAGCCTCCTCCTTCCCTTGCACCGGCAGCTCAATTTCCCATTTCTCCTTTGCAGTGCATTGCAGTACATGGCAGAGCTTGCCTAACTCACCATCGCTCAGATGCGAACGGTAACAAGGTTACAGTTACCGGTATTTTCTTCTGTTGGTATTACAGGTTTTATACGGCCATTTGGAACACATCACGCAGTGACCAAAATGGGGCAGGGAAATTGTCAAAAACAAGTTTCCTAGATTACAGTTGCATAAATTGGAAGTACTGGCACCTACCTGTCTACTTTAGAAGTCAGGAGAGGATGGAAGGGCCTTTCTGTAAAAACAGTGGTGGTCTCGAAAGCAACTTGATCGCTTGACTCTAGAGAGGTCACTGAACTCAGCCCTTGCCGTTTTCGGACACAGCCAGATCAATCCATCTAGCAACAGTGCTGAAAGTGCAGACTTCACACATGGGGGAAGTTGACCTGCAGCAATCTCTCACACACGTGAACCAGTCTAACAGCTCTCCCTCACTGCAACCCCTGGGTCCCCTAGCAAACACTGCCTGTGGAGAGCTGCTTCTGCCTATGCCCACCGGCGACCCGCAACCCCTGCTGTCAAGACTAAAAGGAGACTTTGGATTGGGGGCTTTTCTGCTGAAAAGAATTAGCCATTGTTTTGCATTATGCTGGACCTTTTAGCTTTGACACATTTTTATTTCTGCAAGGCTACCAGGTTGGAGGACTGGAGGTTGATAGAACCAACTCGGGGCTGTTATCTGGTTTGCATTCTTTTAATGTATTTCTCATGGGAAAGTTTTGTTGGGTTGTGAACACCTGTGAGGGGAAGTCCTGGGATGAACACTGGAACTTTCTTTGAAGGGGTTGATGAGAAACTAACATGTGATAATTAGTGGGGTGGAACTTTCTGTTTTACTTGGGTGGAGAAAGCCCGGGAATTTTAGATTCAGGATTTTTCCAGACCATACCAGAACAATGTCTTCTCTAAAATCTTAATCTATGGACTTTTGTCTCTTTGGAATTCTGATTGCGTTGCTGATGTTGTGTGAACCCTGACACCTAAACTCCGAAAATCATGGATTAGGATAGTCTCAGAAAGGATCATTTCGCAAGCAGGCAGATCTTAGTTCCCCATTAGCCATGCAAGTGAAGGAGCAGGGCAAGGACTGACAGGACTTTCAAGGGGGGTACAAGGCAAATCCTTCCAGCAGACACCTGCACACAAAGGAGCTAAATGGACAGATGGCCAACAGGGAAGGAAGGAAGGAAGGAAGGAAGGAAGGAAGGAAGGGGCCGTGTTGTTTCCCCATTGCAGTGCAGAGCTTGCCCCACCCACCACTGGTCAGATGGCACTCTCTACCCTCAAGCATTTCTTTACCTACCTGCTTTCCAGCTCCATCACATTTCTCTGTCACATTTCTCATGTGCATGTCATGTGCAGGGAAACAAGTTTGTGGGACTAAAAAAAAAGGTTCAATCAATCAATTCCAACTTCTTGTAAAAAAAAAAGATCTCGCAAAGTTGGAATTGATTGATTGGTCTTTTTTTTTTAGTCCCACAATTTTGTTTCCCTGCACACGATGGTGAGAAATGCGATGGAAAAATGCAACAGAGCTGGAAATCAGTTAGGCAAAGAAATGCTTTGGGGAAGCAAGGGCATCTGGGTGCCAGGCACTGAAACGGGCCTGTCTTTCTCCAGCAGTGGCCCAGGCTCACTGGATGGAAGGCCAGCATCTACTGGAACTTAAATGTGGCAGCATTCCAGATTTCTGAATTTTGGATAAGAAAATGGGGAACATCTTATACATGGGGGCATCTTATAGACGGAAAAATACGGTATCAATATATTAAGGGAAACTAAATTGAAAGAAAATAATTGTGTTTTTAAAATTGGAGGACACACACCACTGTCTTGATACTTGAAAACAAAGGATCTGCAAGGTCTAATAATAAAAGTTGAGGAGCATGGTGGACCAAATCAGAGGCAGATCATCGTGATGAATATCTATGTGATCGCTAAGATTTGACAAGAGCCTGTTGATACAATCAAATAATCACCTTGAAATAAGATGCTTTTCTTCCTTCTATCCCTCAGATGACAGCCAGGGTAGTGTAGTGGTTAAAGACATCTAGCTAAAAACAGGAAGACTGTGAGCTTTGGTTCTGCCCTTGCACAAAACACAAGGCAACTTTGAACCAGTCGCTCTCTTTCAACCTGTTCAGGATGAATGGCAAATGTTTTCCAAGTGAACTGTAAGGACTTGTCCTGGCAGTCACCAGGACTCAAGACTTACCTGAAGGCATATACTACCCCCTTTAGATAGTTCAGTAAAACACATTAAGTGAGGAATGTTTTAGCAGCAAACTCAAAGAGATGAAATTTCCTTTTCTTTATCCAGCTTTTAAAAATTGAGTCTAGATTCCAGCATTAACAAATTCTCTGACCTGAAAACTATAGGCAGATTTGCTCAGCTGGTATCAAAAAGAAAAAAATACTGTTCATATTTACTATTTTTACAAGGTAGAATAGGTGGAAAGTTTCTTACCATAGTTTGAACAAGCTCTTCAAGGAGCCCAGTAGTTTAACCTGCTCCCTCCCCCCCCCCCATTTTTTCAATTAATCAATCAATCAGAATATAGCTGGAAGGGAACTTGGAGATCTTCAGAGGGCTGACAGAAACAAAAAACTTTATTACAGTATTGAAGATGAAAAAAGATGTGGAAAGAATTCAGTTGAATTAGTACCTCAATTAACTAAAAGTTTTAAAATTCAAAAACTCACACTTAACACAATCAAGCATTTTTACTGTCAAACTGCCAAGGATGAGCAAAATACCTATGTAAAATCTTTGTATAATCTTTGTAGTAATTGCAAAAGCTGATTGATATTCTTAATTTCTAATCCACAACACATTTCTAAAACAAAAGATTTGCTCTGTCATGGATAGGAAAAATTATTGCCCTATAGAAGAATGGCGTTTCAGGCAGAAAACTAATTTGAGTTTTTAATTTACCTTATATTCTAAAAATTCATTTTCTTTTGAGAAGATATTCAAGACCTTTCATTAAAAAAAAACTCTATTAAGAAGCCAAATTCAAAAAGAGTTCAAGGAAAAGAGTTTCAAGTCTTTGGTATGATTAAAGGTCTGGAGACTAAAACATAGGAAGAATGGTTTCAGGAACTGGCTATGGCTGGGCTAGGTATGGGGGCAAGGTAAGGTAGCAATATTCCAGTATTTGAGAGGCTGCCTCAAAGAGGAGCGGGTCAACCTACTCTCCAAAGCACCTGAAGGCAGAACATGAACCAAGAGATTGAAACTAATCAACAAGAGAAGCAACCGTGGAATTGAGAAGGCTCCTAACAGTGAGAACAATTAACTAGTGGAACAGTTTGCCTTCAGAAGTTCTAAGTGTTTCATCACTGGAGGTTTTGAAGAAAAGTCTGGACAGTCATTTGTCTGAAATTATACAGGGTCTCTTGCTTGAGCAAGAAAATTCATCAGAAAGAATATTTAGTAATAATCCTACCAAATCATCTTCGTCTTCAATCCATAGAAGTTCAGAAGCTCTAAACCGACTGCAGGAAGAATTTGCCTTTTGCCATGTATCAAAAGAACTTATAAAATAATAACAGTATCTATTCCAGTAGCGCCATTTAGTCATATCTGGGCATCTCTCACTGACAGAGGCTTTAAAAATAAATAAGGTAATTTAATCCTGTTATGAAATGAGCAATTAGTTACATCATTAACATCATGCAATCATTCTTTTTGATCATAAAGCTTGAATTTTCAGACCCTCCCCAAAATAGACAATAGTTAATAATAGTTAACAGATAAACAGACTATGAAGGATAATTTAATATTAGTTTATAGGCAAACCCAGGTACTTTTCTCTTTGTTCAAAAACACACTTGCAATTTAAAAATCAAATGCTTTTTTGCTTGAATGATATAAGCATTTTATTTGCTCAATGCATATACAAGCAAACAAACTTCAAACAAACAGCCTTATGACCAACCACAGGAAATAACAGCAGCCCACTCAAGGTTGACTCAGCCTTCCATCCTTCTGAGGTCAGTAAAATGAGGATTGTTGTAAACTGCTTAGAGAGGGCTATAAAGCACTGTGAATCGGTATATAAGTTTAGGGGCTATTGCTAAGGAAGCACTCAGAAATATTGAGCCATTTCACTTAGAAAATTAATAGCTTATATTAATCTAATGACTGAGTTAAAAAAAACTTACACCCAGAACAACTCTCTAGAGAAGTATAATCCAGGCAGGTGGTTTTCTCATCACAAAAGCCTGTCAACATGTTACAAAGTGAGGAATTTCTGCATTCTGAACATTCTTCTTCACATGCATACCCATAATGTCTTGCTTTGCAACCTAAAATTGAGAGAATAAAAAAATGAGGTCTTAGCATCAACATTTCAATATTTAGATAGATGATAAAAAAAATTGTATGGTATGTATAGTATAAAAATATCTTGGACAAATGCTTTGGACTAGTGTGAGCAACAGCATACATCAATTATTCATTAAAATAGTTTGACTTTTTTCAGGTTTTCACATAAGCCTGACAAAATCATTTAATGGTCTTTAAAAATTCATTCGCTAATATAATTCAGTTATACCGTACAAAACTGAGAATTAAGCGGTAATATTTTTTCAAGCTCTTGCAGAATCTTTAGAAAGTAATACTGCTATAATGAATAGACAAATCCAAGCACAAACCCAAACTCTGGCTCAGATATGTAGATGACACTTTCGTAATTTGGCACATGGGAAAGAAAAACTGGACAACTTCCTCACACATCTCAACAACCTACACCCCAAAATACAATTCACCATGGAAACAGAAACCAACAACAAACTTCCCTTCCTGGACATCCTAATTTACAAAAAACCCAATGGCTCCCTGGGACATACCATCTACCAGAAAAAAACACACACCAACTGCTACCTAAACGCACAATCCCATCACCACCCTATACAGATCAACTCTGTAGCCAAAACTCTCATCTCCAGAACCAAACGCCTAGCCGACAAAGACCACCTGAGAACAGAACTACATACCCTTACTAACGTATTAATTTCCAACGGATTCCAAAGAAACAAAATTACCAACCTAATCCGAAGAGAGACACTCCCCAAAAACCAAGACACAGAACAAGACAATGGTATCGCACTCCTCCCCTACATCAAAGGCACCACAGTCAAAATCAGCAAAATTCTCCACAAACACAATATCAGGACAGCCTTCAGTACTGACCAAAAAATAGCCAACATCCTAAGAAACCCCAAAGACAAGATCCAGCTAGAAAACCAAGGAGTCTACCAAATACCATGCAACAATTGCCCAGCCACATACATTGGACAAACCAACAGAAGAATAAATGCACGCATCGCAGA
>JAEANM010004610.1:0-20569 GCA_017656035.1 Myanophis thanlyinensis
CTTTTTTTTTTTTTTTTTTTTTAAACAGATTCATCTGGAGCAAAGCTTGAATATAAATGAAATGGGATCCCGAAGAGATGATCATGGTGTTTCTCATATTTATATTAAATGCAAATAAGAAGCTTCCTTGAATATTGATAGATGAGAGAATGTAAGTTTGGAGTAAGATAAATGATCTCAAGATGAATAGTAATTCCCAGGTCACTTTCTATTTTGCTTACTACATACATATCTAGATGATATTTTCAAAAGCTCAGCTTCTATGGGGTTCTTCAATTCTGAAGATATCTTTGAAAATGACAAATTATTTGTTATAGATGAAAGTTTGGGTTTCCCAAATCTTGCCACTATAGATATCTTTTGACTAGTACTAAGTTTTGGATGCCATTATACAGTATAAATTCTCCTTCCTGCTCTCTTTTGGACTATTCATACATAGCAACTTCAACTAACTGAATTGTTTGGGATTCAACAGGTCTAACACATTTCTTCCTAATATCAGTTTGAGCTTGATGTCAGTATCAAAGTCAAATCAGTATAATTTAATACCAGTATACTTAGATATAAGTATACTTAATATCAGTTTGAAAATTATTGCATGCTATTTCTGGCAAATTGCATTTTATCCTTTTTCTCATGTTAGACTGAATTTAAAAACCTGTTATATGGAATATTTGGATGGATGCTGGAAATATTACTTTAGACCATCTAAAGCAGTGGTTCTTAACCTGGGCTATATTGCCCCCCCTGGGGGCGATTTCATTTTTCAGGTGGGACGATGGAACAAAAAGGGGCGATGCGGGGGCAAAGGAACAAAAAGGGGGTCATATGGGGGCCATGGAGTGAGAAGTTTTGGGGACACTTTTGAGACTTTTTTGTACAGTGAATCGCTGTATATCTGTCGTACAAAAACATCAGATGGCTCACTGTTAGGGGATTGAATTGTGTTTTCAGATGTTCTTCCAGCTAGCTTCAGTACAGAACGCCGTACATATGTGAATACGCATTGCTTATCATCATGCGCATTGCACAGCAGCCTCTACCCATAGAGTGGAGCGCCATTGGCCAGAATGGGCAGTGATGGAGGGCGGAGCGCTTCTTTCAAAACATCGCATGCTGAGTGGCTGTCCCCTGTGATGTCAGCTGTAATGTCAACGTTACTGTTGAAACTAGGTTTATCAACGTCCATGTGTGTTTTTCTAGTGTTCCAGTGCAGTCAAAATATTAATTTACAGTTAGTGCCTTTCATTTTGAAGACCTCTCAACATGGCTGAGAAGAGGAAATGTCGCCAGTATTCGATGGAAGACCTAAAATTGGGATTCATTCCATCGCCATCAAACATACAGCTTCTGTTTTGTCTTCTTTGTGAAAAAAACATTGAAGATTAAATTGAAGAATTATTTCCTATGTTGTGATTGAGAGGTTGTGTTGGGGGAAGAGGGCGATGACAACTTCCTCATTGGCTCAAGGGGGCGATTCATTCAAAAAGGTTAAGAACCACTGAAAGGATGACAAATGCTGAGTTTTCATTATTGCTCATGTTAAAAGATAAATACTATTTGTCTGTTTCCACCTACTGGCAGTATTTATAAGTACAGCATTTACTAACATCTCAATTTGGATCTGAGACATGTTCTGCATCAGAGACACCTATTTTCTTAGAACTGATCACTTAAATTAAAAAAAAAGCTTTCATAGTCACAGAGATCATAAAACCTATGTGATATCTATTATCAATAAATAAATTTGATAGGCAAATTTTAATGTCTGAATGGAATTAGAAACTGGAGATCCTCGTTTTATCTAAGCATTGGAAAACTGTTTAATATACAAAGTTTTGATAGATATTTTTAAATTGCAGAATATTCAACTAAAATATTATTCAGACTTATTTGATTCTTTTTTGTTTATATAGAAAAGGGTATCAATAAATACAGTATCGGGGAAGATGCAGTGAAAGTACAGTTTTATTATAACTTATCTCATGTCCTAAAAAGAATTCTGTTCTAGGAGAATAAATTGCATATACAGGTAGTCCTCAACCACAATTGAGCCCCAAATTTCTGTTGCTATATAAAACAGTTTTAAGTGAGTTTTGCCACATTTTATGATCTTTCTCACCATAGTTGTTAAATGAATCACTGCAGTCGTTAGTTGTTAGTAACACAGTTGTTAAGTGAATCTGGCTTCCCCCATTGACTTTGCTCATCGGAAGACTGCAAAAGGGAGTCACATGACCCACATGTGACCAGGGGGATGCTGCAATAGTCAAAAGTGTGAAAAACAATCATAAGTCACTTTTTTCATTATTTGAAAAACAAATCATTATTTCAACTTTGAATGGTCACTAAATGAATGGTTGTAAGTCGAGGACTACCATTATTTTTGAGCTTGAGATCAAAAAAATAATAGTTAAGGCTTCAAATCTTCTAAATTATATACCTATTACTTGGAAGTTGATGCTGGGACACAAAAAATTATTTATTTATTTATTTATTGCATTTCTATACCGCCTCCCTCCCGAAGGACTCAAGACGGTGTACAGCCCAATAAAAACAGAAATATACAATTAAAACCAGATTTAAAATTACAAATAGAAATGGCCAATCCGTTAAAACCCAATGTAAAACAGTTAAAATTACAAATTAATTAAAAATTTAAAACTAGTTTAAAATAAATTTAAAACCCCATTAAGTACTAGGCCAGACCGGCCTGCTGAAACAGGTGGGTTTTTAGTGCGCGCCGGAAAGTCCACAGGTCCGTAATGGTCCGGATCTCCCGGGGCAATTCCTTCCAGAGGGAGGGTGCACCCACAGAGAAGGCTCGCACCCTCGGGGCTGTCAGACGACACCCTCCGGACAAATGATATCTTTGTATCCTTATTGCTAAGACAGTGATCTTTCAACAGTGAAAAGATAAATTTATGACCTAATTACTTAGTGGATTGATGACCTGATGTTTCTTGCGATTTATGAATGAGTTGCAATCATAGTTTTATGAAATGTAATAATCTTTTATGAAAATGGGTAAAACAACTTCTTATTACTCCAAAATCAATCAGAATAAGGCTTCTTCATTGAAGATTATGTACTTCAATCTGCTACAGTGGTTCAATGCAAGTTGGTAGATAGATGCTTTTCAACTTCTCCATCAAGGACTGGCTCAAAATCCCCCAGCTGGTTTCCATGCTGAAGGAAAAGCGGTTTCCCATTCTAATCCAGAATCTTAACCATTCTACTTCCTGGCACTCCCCCCCCTCCCCCCCAATTTAAAGAAGTTTAGGATACATAACGTCAGCTTCAGTTCATCTTTAGTTCTAAAATGGACATGACTTACTTTGACCCGTCTGGTTTTTAAGAGAGTATTTTCCCTTTGCTTGCAGCAAAAATTGTGTGATGCAAATGATCAATAATCAACTCTATTGTATAATTGAATTAAATCATCATCTCAGCCTGGGAAAATCTGGCATTCCAGCCTGCAAAGCTGCAGCTTCTCTTTTTGATACCAGCCCTATAATATATAATGCATGTAAATTTTATATATTTAAGTGTGTGTTTGTGTGTAAAACACTTAAGAGACAGGAATATATAATATATTATATAATACAGATTGTGCTTGAGGCTTGTTTCCCTCATACTCCACTACCAATTACATCATTTTAATGCTAGTCTTTATTCCAGAAATCCCAGCTTTATGGCAAAAACAAATTTGCAATGGAGATTCCATAAGCAAAATTGTACTTAAATAATTGCCCCCTCTAAATCCTTGTTTTTATCAAGTTACTATCAAAACTGCTTTGGATTAATGTAGTGCTTTAGTTGTGCCAGTCACTCTCTCTCAGCCCTACTCACCTCACAGAGTTTATGTTGTGAGAAAAATAAGAAGAGGAGAGTGTGTTGGATATGTTCTTTGCCTTGAGTTATTTGTAAAAATAATAAAGATAGGATATAAATAAATACATGTATGCAAGCTGATTAGATGAATCAAATGATTTGATAGTATATATTTTAGACCTCTTTTTAACCAAATGGTTATAAAATATAACTTTGAAAGAGAATATGTCAAATACAAAAAGAATATTTTAATTGAGTAACTGTGCACTTAAATCTATGTCTCTCCATCCCACTCACTCATCTTTGTTAATAAATGTTGAAATATGTTTAGCGTGAAAGAAATCTGTATCTTTCAACAGATTTGCTTGTTTTTGTGAGAATTGATGGTGGGAGAAAGAAAGGAAATAAGCTCTTCCACATAAGTGCTGTAAGTATACTATGCCCTTGCAGACTTTCTGATGTTCCCAGTGTCTGCATAGTTAAAACCAGCCTTCAGATGAAACAAGAAAGATTTGCTAGCTGGGCTTTCTAATAAAAACCAGATCTCTAAACACTAGATGTGCTGCCATGAGATTAAACAGGCATTGTGACTTTGAAAAGTATCACATTTGTTGTTATAAACAGATAATCCATTCAGGTTCACGTTTTCAATATTTGCAATATTTTTATTATTCACAATCTTTTTATTTCTCTCTTTCCTAAGCAAAAAGTTGGAAACAAGATGCAATGTAGCATCAACTACTATTATTAGTAGTAGAGCAGAGATCTGTCAAAATATGATCTTTGGAAAAAAGGCAGAATGGGAATTGTATAATTGATGGTAATGATAATCAAGTCCACATCATAGGCATAATGAAAGTAGCTTCTTCTGTTTTGTGATATTTATCATTAGTATTTAGTTAGGTAAACATATGATCTAGACTAAATATTTAACAAAGAAAAGACTTCATATTCTCTTGGCCCCAATGTAATATTCTTTTTAGTGATAGGCCTAGAATGGCTTGATGTCTGGATTTTTAAGCTTGACTTCTCTTCATTTCTGCCCACCGATGAACTCACCTTTTGTCTGCCATCTTTTGCTGTGCTTCCATCTTCTTTCCCATTATCATATCTACCATTGGAATTTTATGTATCTTTGCTCTGTCTGGATTTTTCCAGCCAGTTATGGCAATTCTACTGTGAGACTGTGAGAGGAGGAAAGAAGTGAAGTAAATGATTGTCCCTTGTAAATCTCTTATAAGCTCTGGAAATCTTTCCCAATACAAAACACAAAGGAAATCTTCAGAAAAGCAATTGCTCTTTGTTCTTTATACTCCTTGTATTTTCCATCTTAAGTCTAACCACATTCAAGTATTACACAACCTGGTAATACCCAATAGGTGAGTGGCCCAGGGGAAGCTCTGCTCCCTCTGGTGATGTCTTTGTAATATTATTTACAAGCAGGCATCTCACATATGTGTACCATAAGGATGTTTACTGAGAAGTCTTCATGCATCCAACCAAGTATATAGGTACTGGCTTCTGCATCCTCCTAAAAGATGATAATGCAGAATTTGAAGAGCCAAAAACACATTGAAGTACAAGTTTTTCTACAGACACCTATTGGCTCATGTTTCTTTTTAAATGACATCATAGTGGACAAAAATCACTGATGATCATGTAGAGAGTTTTGCCCTTTTTGAAATGAATACCTAAACAAGGCTTTTGCAAGTTAATGTTTTGTTATGGAACTCAGCAAATAAAGAAGCCACAAACTGTAGAAAATGAATGTCTTCAAAGGGCTCCAGAGTTGAAGTTCAGATCCCGGAAGGCTTCTTTGTCCCTCAGAATGCTGAAATAGCAGTACAACTAAGAGGAACAAGCTGTACAATGGGAAATCTCATCTGAAATTTCATCATATGGAATTCACTTTAAGTAAGCCCCTTAGCCTTATTTTTCAGGATAGGGATATCAAAGTTACAACAGTCTTATCATAATTAATTAGGTCTTCAAACATCACTTTTTGTAAAGCAATGTAAAAATATTCAACTATTTTAGTTTGCAAGACTTCTGCAATGTTTTCTTTCTGAACACTCTTTAAAATCTCAGACAGAACTCCAGCTAGAAATTAGACATTTCAGCCAGCCACTTCTAGCATCTGACTTCTTACAACCACTTCTTATCTCTGTCCAACAAAACAACTCTATATCCTAGTATAATGAGCTCCGTTCTTCAATTCTTTTTTTTCACTGGACACAAATTTTTGAGGAGCAGCAGCAACTGCTGCAATTACATCAAACTCTTGCCAAAGATGGATGAAAACATACCTCAGAGTCAAATGCAGAACAAAAAACTGTGTTAAAGGGATTTTTGTACAATAAAGTTTGAAATGCTAAGGCAAATTTCTGAAAAGCTGAAAGGTTTGAACATGTAGCGTCGGAGTGAAGCTGTGCTGTTTCTCTGTATGCTTTGTACTTGTGCACATTGCTTTAAGCCTCATTCAGAATATTGCCAAAATTAAAAATCTTTGAGCTTTGATGCTTCCGTCAATCAATATCTAGAATAGATTTCCAAATTAAATTTTTTCAAAGGATGGAAATCAAGCACTGTTATTCTGGATTTTACATCAGTTGTGGAAGGATGGTTTTAATTACTCCATAGGGTTGCTGTACTGGTTGTCAGACTCGCTAATAAGCAGCTGTCTTTGTGCTCCCACCCACCCACTGGGAGACTGTCAGTCAAAGCTTGTAGCAGTTATATAGCAATGAGAAGCTCAGTTAAGAGCCACATGTAGTAAATTGAGATACCTCATAGAGGTTCTGTATTATATACAGCATTACCGATTTGTCTTAGCCGCCGTTGAACTAAAGAGACAGAGCAAAACAAGAAGAGGCACATCGAGAACCACCGACACTTACTAGCACAAGGCTGCTTTCAACATCATGAACAGCTCTCTGGCTGAACCTCTCCATTATGCGGGGGGCTACCAACCCCAGGACTCCAAGGAATGGAAGGTGATCATTCCAGCTTTTTTGGGGGTGATTTGCCTAGCTGGCTTTGCCGGGAATGTGTGTGTAATTGGAATCTTAGTGTATAATACAAAGAAAGGGAAGCCTTCGGTGATTCATTCTTTGATCTTCAACCTCAGCCTGGCAGATCTGCTCCTCGTTCTTTTTGTCCTGCCCTTCAGGGCAGCAGCTTATTCTCAAGGAGTCTGGTACCTGGGCTGGTTTCTATGCAAAGCCTCTGACTGGTTCCAACAAGCTTGCATGACAGTGAAGAGTCTAACTATTGCTGTGGTGGCCAAGACATGCTTCATGTATGCAAATAACCCAGCAAAACAAGTGAATATTAAATGGCACGCCATCTGTGCAGTGCTGATGGTTATTTGGCTGGCCGCCTTGGGAATCCCACTACCTTTGTGGTTCTTCAATAGCCTTTGGGAGCCCAAGATAGGTTCACCTTCATGCATTGTGATTATTCCAGCCCAAGCTCATGAGTTTATGTCTGCCTTTGTCAAAATTTATCCCTTCCTGGTATTTTGTGCCCCTCTCACCTTTGCTTTCTTTTATTTCTGGAGAGCATACGGTAGATGCCAGAGGAGGGGGACCAAGACTCAAAACCTAAGGAATCAGATTCGATCCAGGTGTTTGACAATGATGCTTCTGAGTGTTACCATTACTTCTGCTGTGATGTGGTTTCCCGATTGGATATCTTGGTTCTGGCTCTGGCACCAGAAGGATGGACCTGTCCTCCCACAAGGTTTCATGGCCACTACCCAAGTTTTGATGTTTGCCCTCTCTTCAGCAAATCCTGTTATTTTTGTACTCATGTCTGAAGAATTCAGAGAGGGTTTTAAAGGTCTGTGGAAATGGTTTACAGTGAAAAAGCCTCTATCTCCTACAGAAGATCTGGAGGAAACAGCCGTTGGTAACTTGGAAGGAACCCCGAGCAATGCTCCTTCACCAGAGGCAATGACTCCTGATGAAGAGGAAGAGCCCCCTTCTGTCCCTGCTACCTCAGAAGACTTGGAGATGCCCATTTTGCCAGATGTTGAGCAATTCTGGCACGACAGGGAAGCTCTTCCTGATGCTCAAGACAATGATCCTGTTCCTTGGGAACATGAAGGACGAGAGATACCAGGCTGTGATCAACCAAAGTGCAATTAGGAAGTTGGAAACCAAATTTTACTAGGTTGGATTCAGGCGGTCATGTTTAGGGTAGATTCACTGAAATCATGGGGTGTTCCTTAGATAAGACTAACTTTAAAAATCTATTGATATTAATGGATCTCATTCTGACATGCTTAAATCTGATTACAACACAAGATTTCTTATTGCGTAGGTGATGTTGAACTGGCAGTTGTAGCATGTAGAGGTTATTTTCGTTACTGTACTTAGCTTTTGTCTTTTCATGTGTCTTCATTGTCTTCACATTTGGAAGTTACTTCAATTATTGTGTGGTGCACGGATGCAGCTCTCATTCTCATTCCTCTGCTGTTAAAGAGTTTATTATTTAAAAATTACATTGCACTTCTGGATGCTAATTTAAAGTTTCAGAACTTTTTAAAAAATTGTTAAATTTGCATACTAACATTGCTTACAAGCTGGTTCTATGTGATCTATCTTTAAACTTTAAACATTTGAACAATGAATTGCAAAGGAAAAGGTATAATTTCATTTTCACTAGTGAGAATATACATTATAGATTTTATCAGTACTACAGAAAATTATTAAATATGCTGAAAAAAAAGGTGGATCAAATTATACTAAGTGATAAGTTTTCAAATTGGTAGTTTTTCTATTGCTGTACCTCAGTAATTGAACTGAATTTAAATTTTAATGTTCTAAGGAAGTCAATTCCTTTGTACTGCATTAAGATCATTTAGTTAACAAAGGATGTAGCTGGCAGTATTCTATTAACTTGCATTTTAATCATATCAAATAGACAAGGATTTCACATTATGCAATTTAGAAGGTCCCCCCCCCCCAAGGCTGTATCAGTTACTGATGTATAGAAAATATATTGACTGTATGCTTTTGGCATTTTCATCTTACTGTTTTTATAACTTTTGAAACAAGTTGATACAGATTATTATTTAGATGTGATAAGCTGTGATATGCCTGTTTGTGACTTAGCAAACCTTCACATGGAAGTTAATTTGTCTTAGATGTCCAATCAATGCAAATATAATTGTGGAGTCATATAAACACATACAGCAAAATTAACAATCTACTTTTGTTTTCTAAACTGTTTAATGGAATTCCCCCCCTCCCAAAAAAAAACCCCGAGCTGAATTGTGTGTTTAATAATTTGGAAAATAATTAAATGAAGAGCAGGATGTTGCTAAAGACACCCGCTCCATCAGAAAGCAGCTTAAAAATCATTTGCCCTCTTGGTTTATGTTCAACTGTGCGTAGAGTGTGGCATCTTTGCCCATTTTTTATGATTATCCAGTGTTTTTTCTATCTCCATCAGTACTAAAAATTGTGAGAAAAAGCAGTAGTCTGTAGCATCCAAAAACAGTATTTGTCCTATGCTCTATCCAGATATTGAACTATTGCATTACTTTAGCAGCTTATGAGTGTACATTTATAGCAATGCATTTGTCACTAAAGCAACACACACACGCACACATACACACAAGGAACACTGGAAAAAATGCATTTTGGCATCTTCCATGACACTACAGATGAAACAGCTCTTGACCCATGTGCCATTTTGTCTCATCTATCACATCTGAAAGAGAAAAAAAAATACTGCTATGCCGAGAAGTAAACTGGATTGAACAGTATGTCAATTAAGATAACTTCTGGACACACAGGTAGGGATATATGCACATTTATTTCATTTTGGACCTCTCTCACTCCAAAGCTCTTACTTTAATATTCTGATTTCATGTGTTGGTCATTTATTTGTGCAAAGCTTTGTAATTCAAGATGCTAAATTTGAAGTCACCACATGCTTGTGTTACACTTTCAAATCCATTTTCTGAACAAATGTCATGGAATCACATTTTTGACAAAAACAACTTTTTGTCTTCATTTATTTTGTTTTAGAGATATTACCAGTCATGCCTTAATTTAACTTTAATCTATGAACATTTATTGTATTGCTTAAGTATGTCTCAACCATTTATATTAGAACTTTGTTAACCAGTACAATATAATTAACCCACATTTTTCATGACATTCTGGTTAAAATTATTTAAGGGTTTGCTTAGCCACAAGTACTACTATACATACACGAGGACAAGTCCATCTGTGGATAAGCCGTGTCCAATTTTTAAGCTTTATTTTAGCACCTAAATTCTTGGTTTATTTCCAAGTTATATGGTTTTTAATATTTTAAAATATTTTTAAAATATTTTAATCTAGGACTATAAATTTGCATTGAGAAGCATTTAAACTGAACATTATCCATAGTCCTACACACACAATCATTCTGAGACAGCATACTATAGAATAAATGAAAAACAAAGCTATTGCCATGATTAACAGCTCATTAAGAATCAGAAAATGTTGGTGTATTGCAAATTACCGGTATGTGTTGTTTCATCTGTGAAATTCACGATATAAATGTATCCTGATTCATTTCAAATTCAAGAGATGTGGTTAAATTTAATTACAATTTTGGACTATTCGAATTTCTTCCTTTGTCCAAGCCCCACGTTACTTCGAATTAGCACTTTGAACTAACACTGAAATTAGTGAAGCTGGTAACAAAACGATTCACCAACAAATGAGTTCCTATTGGAACTTTAGATGTTTTGTATCAAGCATTTTTCAAATATAGTCCTGTATTTTTCAAATTAAGTATCACCATGTTCAGAAATGGACCCAGTCCCAACCTGAGCAAACATAGGCTAACGAAAAGTACAGTCTAGGTATCCTGGAGCATACACACTGTCCACAAACAACTCTCGAATGCCTACCAGATTCCCTTTAGAGAGGTGCAATGGCACTCAAAACATGAGGGACTCTTCAACAATGCAAATACATGAAGAGAATTTTGTGTGGTTGGTATTGAATTGCAATGTTCTGACATTCAACTCACTACTGATCTCAGACATAAAATTAAGATTAAAATAGGGAGGGAGGGAGGGAGGGAGAGAGATATTTTTTTATTCAATGACATCCACTACCAAACGTGGATAATTCCATCAATTATTTTCTGAAGTAATGTGGAGCACTATGGGTAACAAAAACATTGAAGATAAACTGCAAACTAAAATTAGAAATATGGTGAAATGCTCAGCAATTGTTTTCTGAAACTACTATTCAGGAAGAACTAAAAAGACCAAGCAGCATCCTTCCAAAATTCATTCTGGTTAGAAATACGAGAATATTGGTTATTTGTACCAAAAGTCATAAGGATGGCTAGCCAAATCCAAAGGACAGATGCTGCCAACCCAGCACACATATGCACATAAAAGAGGTCTCAAGCATTCATGAATTGTTTTAAAATGTTCAGAGACAAAATTAGACAGAAAGCTTTACAGCTATAATGTATTAATATAAGAATTACATGATCTGTAAAGCAAAAATGAGTATATCCATTCACAGCAGTTTCAAATATAACTGATTTACTCCATTTTTAATGGAATTTCAGATGATTATATAATTACTGTATATCTTTAGAATGTAACACACAATTACTAATATGTACAATGCATATATAAAAAGGGTTGGTTTATTGTCGTTCAAATACATAAACCGAACAATCCCAACATTTCAAAATTAAACTATAGAAACACAAGTTTAACATTCAAAACAGAAACATAGTTTACAAGAAATATCCAGGAAAAAAACATATTCTAATCCAAAGCAGGTAAGAGACATTTTAATAGTAAATAAAAATGTTTTTGTACAACCATGCTGTCCTGGCAATTTTTTTACCCCTGTGTATTTTCATTTCAGAGCAAAACATTACCAAACTACCAGGCAAAGCCACTTGATTGTGCCTAACCAGGGGTGGAGGAAGGGAAGGGGGGGGGTGTCAGGGGAGAGAGCAGCCAATCAAGGCAGGCTTATTAAATAGGTCAAATGGTGTTTATATAATTTGGTCACTGCACTTTTATTTTCATCTCATGCTGGATTGGACATTAATGAAGTTAGTCCTGACTTATGCAGGAAAAGTCCCCCATGAGTAAAAGATTAGACCCTATGTTTCCAGGTTCACCAAAGGGCATTATTTCACTATGGTCTTCTGCACTCAACAGATTAATCCTAAGAATGCATGACCTTAGCTTTCCCCTTAAGACAGGTGGGATATTTTTACAGATCTCAACTTCAAGTCATATGTCAATCTTCCCATGGCTTTGACATGTAACACTGTCAGGAAGAACACTTCCAAATGCTACCAATATCCAAACCTTGTACATAGATGCTGTATTGTTCTATGATTGAAAAATCACTGGAAATAGTTGCATGGTTAGAATATTTGTCAGTCACACAACAAAGAGAAAAAGCATAAATAATGCAAATATTCTCTCTGTAGAGACTGCTTAATGTTCATAAATGTTGCTTCCTGGATGGTTTTGCAATAGGTTCATGGTAATGCATATGATTAGACCGGACAGATGGCTCATGCAATTTTCTTGATTTAACGTAAATCTTTTGCTCAAGAATATTTTTTAATTATTTTGTTGTTCGCCTTGTAGGTTCTGAAGCTGTAGGAGGTGGAGGGGGTCCTCTGCGATCTAAGTCATCAACATACGATACAATGAGTTTTCGCCTTTCTTCTGGCACACAGTCTAGTACCAGATAACGTTTGTCATTCTGCAATATCTTTTCAATATCTTTCAGGTGTTGGTCAGATTCCTGGATTAATTTTTTGGATCTGCAATTAAGTATAAAGATTATCATTACCATCAAATGAGTGGATGTTACACAAATGAACTACAATTTTTGTAATAATCTCATGGGCAAGCATCCAGTTAACAAGGCTAGAAACCAGGAAACTATGCATTCTTGTTCCACCTTAGACATGGAATCCAACTGGGCAACTTTGAACCAGTCACGCTCTCTCAGTCCAACTCACCTCACACGGTGGTTGTTGTCAGGAAAACAGGAGGGGGAAGAAATATTAGGTGGGTTCCACTGCGTTATTTATAAAAATACTGTTTTCCCCAAAATAAGACTCTGTCTTATATATTTTTTGCCACCAAAAAAGGCACCAAGTCTTATTTTCGGGGAGATGTCATCCACTGACCCACCTCACTTGCATGTATTGCCCCCATCCGGGCTTCTTTTCGCTGTCACAGGCCTTCAGGAAGTTCTTCCGCAGCCAGCAAGTCTTTCCTAAAAGCCTCTGCAGCTGATAACAGAGCTCTGAATAGATCTGGAGCTCTGTTATTGGCCGCAGAGGTCTTCAGGATAGCCTTGCTGGACTTGTCAGCTGCAGAAGAAATGGGCCAGCAAGGTGTTGGGTGTGTGAGGCCTAGATGCAGCTGTCCGAAGGTAAGTAGTAGGGCAGACTTACTTTTGGGGTAGGTTGTATTATTGGAAAAACATGGTGATAACATGAGGATTTTAAAAAAATTATCTGCGTTTTATTTAGGTAGGGCAAGTGCTGATAAAGACACATTGTCTAAGCTATCATCTCACCTAAAAGACTGCCTCTTCAGGCCTGAAGGGAAGCAAAGTATTAGGAGAGTAGAACTGCTTTTAAAAATTGCCCTGTCATTGCTTATGCTTTATATACAGGGTTAGGCTTCAGTTTTGAGAGCTATAAGAATTAAAATTAGCACTAAGTTAAACTGTAAAATATAAATAGGGAAAATATTTGTCACTTTGTAACCAAACAACACTATGGGAAACATATTCCCATAACCTAGTGGTAGTCCAGGTTAATCTTTAGGATCAAATTAATCTCATTAATATTTAGGCAGCATTAGGTTGATTTTTAGGACTGCTGATCTCTTACACTTGAATGAAAACAGGAGGAGAGGAATATAATTTCTCTTGAGAAAGATACTGTATATTGTTGTATATGATGTTATAAAGAAGGTTTAAGAACTTTAATCCTCTTAAAAATTTGGGCAATTTTTAATTTACAAGATTGCTCTTCAGGAAACAGAACATCTAGATCTAATTCAGTGGTAACATATAAGTACCTGCCTTTCCTTTTCTATTAAGAAATAAACCCATATTATGAATATATAAATTTTTGTATAATTAAAAATGATTTACTCCCTAGGATACACATACACACAAGTTTCCTTGTGTGTCAAATAAAGTATTCAATTCAATTTCCAGATATATCAATCTTGAAAACAAATCTACAATATTAACTAAGTATAATCCCATATTAGTCATTTAAGATAAAAACAATACAGAAGTGAAGAAAGCCATCCATCTACTATATCTTATAGCATACCTGTATGTTATAAATTTGGTCTCTTTCAACAGCGTTCTGAAATCAGCTTTGGCTGTAATATATTTGTCTCTTATATATTCTTCAAACTCCCTTTGCTTTTTCTGCATTTAAAGAAATAGAAATAATCACTAGAAATTTCTGCCAAATTAGGTATTTTTTTTCTTGAGGAAAAACATATAAAGAAGAGGTTGTTATATTTACTTTTAAACAGTAAGACAAAAAGCCAGGGCAAACCAGTACAATTTCTTACTCTGTCACTGGAAGAGAATTTAATGCACCTCGGATCTTCTTTAATTATCTTCTTTACTTCTTTCCATGTAGATGTTAAGGTAATCTTTGAAAGAAAAAAAAACAGAAAAATTGCAGGTTTAATGAATGAAGTATCTAAATTTTAAGTGTACAGGGCCATGAATAGAGGATTATCTGCAATTTAAAGCAACTGCATCCCCATCTACCCATAATTACAAACCTGTCATACATCCTAGAAAAAGGCATGGCTCTTTTGAAGAGTTATGAACAGGCACTACACTCTTTTCAAGTCCTTTTAGACTTAAGTCTGAACTAGTGACTATGGTGTCACAATAATAGAATATTTAAATAGTGCAAGGTACAAGAACTCCCTATCTGTTATGAGAGACCAGCTTCCATTGCATGGCTTTTACACACACATAGATGTGCCACCAGTTTTATTATCAAATGTTCCTTTTCTCTCTCTCCTCACTCCTTTATTAATGGAAAAGCATCATAGATGGTTCTATTTCATTTAGGAAGAAATTACAGAAGGTACTAATGGAGCTCACAGATCTATGAATCAGGTAATTGCATGTTGAGGTGAATTTCATTTTACTGTCCAAACCTTTTTAAAAGGATGATAATCTGAGATTATTGTTTAACAGTATTTAAAATAAATAAAATGTGAGGCATTTACCTTGATACTATTTATATTAGTATATGCCACTGCACCTATTGGTAAGTTGTTTTAAGTATAGCGATACATACAGGATCAAATCTATTCCCTCTCTTGCCAGTGATTGGTTCATACATTCCTGAGATCTCCAGCCCTTAAAACACTAAAAGGGAACAAAAAAATGTTTACACAAATCCCTCAACTATCTATTTCCTATGGTTTAGCTCTAGAAGTAGAAGTGCAGTATAGGCTTGCTCTAAAACTATTAGCAATGGTTTCCAGATTTTGTGAATCTTAAAATAATGGTTAATTGGAAGACGCTAATTTCTCTGAAGAATGTCATTAAGACACAAATATTAATTGAGCTAAGGAACCACAAAATTATGACATTAACATCCAGTGAAAATATAAGACATAGCCTTACTGATGAAGTTTCATCTAGAAGTTGCCGAAAATGTTCTTTTTTCTTCTTTGTAAGTGCCTCAATGTGTTCATTAAAAAGTTTTTCTTTCTCTTCTCTTTCCAAAAGGGAGCCAGATTCCCAACGATGATCTTTTCGGAGTGTCCTCCTTGTATCGGACCACGACACATCTGAAGATCGTACCTAGCAGAGGAAAACAAATATTTCATTACTATATACAGAAAAAGTGCTGATACTATATACTAAAGCAACAGTCAGTTTAGATTTGTCCCCATGTTATGCAATTGAGGAATCCATGTTCATATCAATGTTGCCAGCACTTCAAAAATACTTTCAGTTGAAATTACACAATCAATTTTAACACCAAGAAACCTCACCATATCAGATAAGAGCGCTTTGAAATTCTGGATAGCCTCTTCTCGTTTGTGCTGTTCTCGTTCTCTATCAATCTCTTTTGTCTGCTCTGAACGAGCTTTTTGAACTTCTCTCTCTCGTTCACGCAAGCTTGCCTCAATTCGTGCTTGTCTTTCCAGTTCTTTTTCTTTTTCAGTGTCTACATTCTGAAATGCAATCCAAAGCACACATACTGCATTTATATTAGGCTAATAGATAAAAGTATTAACAAAAATAAATTCAAGAAAAAAAACCCAATTACTTAAAGCATGATCCACAATAACAGAATTATATTTGTGTCATATCTTCTAGTCTTTTTCTGATTAAAAAAGATAAAATATACAAAAAAGAAAATAGAAAAAATCCTAACATTAATATATTAAAGATCCAATTGATGATAAACTAATAAATTGCAAGTTTGAGGACTTAACGTAAAATTCTTTTTAGAAAGTGTTACAGCATAAATAAATCTTTGGGTCACTATATGAGATTTTGGCAGACATCTTTCTCTATATATGCCCACAAGTGTTCGTGATTATTGTTTTACCCTTTCAGAATGCATTCTTTCATTTGAAATTGTCATTCTAGCAAAAATAAGATTAAAAACACTAGTCTGAGAATATAAACAATGCTTACCACTAATCAATTGAATTCTAAAAACAGCAATCCACAAAACAGTACTTCAAATTTTATACCAATTGATCCAACAGTGAAATACTAAGAAAATGGAAACAGTGTTGTCACCGGCACACATACTTTGGCTATTTTTTCAATATACTGTTTAAAAAGATCCTCTCTTTGCGATGAGCTATCCACGGCTTTGTAGCGAGGGTCAGTCTCTACTTTGTCCTTCACTTTACTCCAGCGAGACTGACTGTCCAAGTGGTGATTAGATAACAGTTCAAAGAAGTCCATTTTAATCTATGATTTTAAATAAAAGACAAAAGAAAGGGGGGAGGAAAATAAAGTCACTTTGCTTTCCAAATATTCCCCAAAAACTTTTTCAAAAGCCAACAGACTTACCGCAATGAAAAATTAGTTAAATTAGAAGCTGAGTCATTAGAGTATTAAGGAACAGTAGGGATGTCTATGTTTACATGTATGTCATAGAACTGCTTCAATACTAGATATTTTTTTTGTCAAGTTTATACTATGCTGGTATACCCTACTATTCTGTTTTAGTACTGATACCATAAGTGCACAAATGAGCCAAGTTGTGAAGACAGGCCGGCCAATCTATATAATTACTGAAATAGGCCATATATGTGCATGATAGAAATGAATACTTATAGCAACTTTCTGTAATCTGGGTATCATTTGGATAGATGGAGTGAGAACTTGCACAATTTTCTAGTCACTGCTGAGAACTGCAGTAGTTTAACTATAATTTGGGTAAGTGTATTTACTATAAAAAGAATAACTGTATTAATCTGGAACATGTATATATTGGGGAAGACTGATATAAATAAATCATACAATGAAAATATATAGGTAAGTATTATTGTGCATTTTTCCTCTTTAAGGAAATACAGGGAATGCTGCCTGAGTGTCCACACTTGTACTGAGTTTCCTAGAATACATGCATGTGCAAACAGTACTTCTGAATACCAGCTATTATTTCACAGAAGCAATATTTGATAGGATATATAGCCTTGGCTTATTAGTACATTTTAAATGCTGCATTCACTGAGTTTCTGGTTTAGGAGTAAAGCATCAACGTTTATATACATGCAATAAAATGAGTAAGTTAATGTTTCATGGGCATTAGGGATAATAGAACCTGTAGATTTAGTTTAAAAATCTGTTCAACGATTACAGCTAAATTTCACTGACGATAAGACAATATGTGGCTATCTGACTGAAGATTAAAACAAAGAACATAGGTATATTTCTATTTTATTAGAGTTTGATAGATTAATCATATATTTGCTTTAATATGGATTTGCCATAATTTTGAAAGAATATATGGATAAATTATGACGCCTTCTTTAATTAGTAAATAATTAAACATCAGTAGATAGATAGTAGAATTCAGCCTACACTGATGTGTTTCATAAAATAATTATTTTGCAAACAAACATAGGCTTTCTTCTTTTCTATCCCATAAGAATAAATACCTTAATTCTTAAGAATTCAAAGGATTTTCTTCAACAGAGATACTTGCAAAATCTTGGGGTCTATATGTGTGTATGTATATATCTAGCTATTCATACACACATGCACATACATAAGATATACAATGGATGCTTCTGATACATCCATACTAACTCAGCTTTCTATTATAATCTATCTAAATCAATAGACTAATCAATATGGGTGCAGGAATTTTAACTGCAGTAGAGGAAATAATTCTTTTTTAGTGCACTGAAATTCATATAGTACAGTTCCTAAATCACATGAATAGCTTATTCACAAGTAATAAAAACTATGATCCATGGGACCGAGCTTTTTAGTGAGCTCAGTAATTTTATCTTGTTAATTAGCAACGGTCACCTTTCAAAACATTCACACATTTTTTTGGTACAAGAGAAAAAAGATTTTACTCTAGCCTCTACATTCGATGAATTAGCCTGACTAGACTATTCCATTTCTAAGTCTCCCATACATCCAGAGTTATATAGGGAAATAATAATGGTAAATTCCATTTTTAATGTGTTACAATAATTTTCCTCACTGTAGTGTCCTCTAGATTTACTGGGCTTTAATTTCCATTATTCTCAACCATACTGACTAGGAATGCTGAAACTGTAATTCATTACATCCAGAAGTGCAAGGCTGGAGAAAGGCACATTAAGAAAACCAAATCTTGTGCGCTTATTTATTACTGCTTGATGCACCTTTACTGATCAATTAAAATTTGCATTTGTGATTCCTTTTATCATTAGTTATAATGTCTACATAAAGGACATAATACTAATAGTCTGTTGATATTCCTCAATATTAACATTTGGTTATTAGCATAATACCCTCACATACAAGTACATCAATGAATTTTTTTGCAGTAGAAAAAAAATCAAATTAAAGAAGAAAATAATGCCTGGTATATAGCAATTTGGTAAATTGTCCATCAATTGCAGAAGTACGTATATAATATAATTAAGGTTTGCAACATCCTTATATTTTTTAATGTGGCTTGGGTCCAGAGATATCTTGCTTTTTTATTTGTGTTAGGCAACTTTATTGTTCTTGATTTCACTGTCCTACTATAGCATTGGGAGTCTATCACACAGTATTGGAAAGGATCCCTTGATCCTCAGATTGAGCTTTTAGATAGAGCACATAGTGCTATAGTGGGAGGGAGAGACCAGGAAACTATTGTATCAGCAAAGTCCCACTTTTCTCTCTCTGGATCCAATACAATATCTATTATTTCAAAGATGAACTTAAACATATAAGTAGTACTGAAATATAAAGCTTTCTAAGCCAGATGTTAAGAAAATTACAGGTCTGTCCTATCTTTAAAATAAGGATAATTGAACAGGCACACTCATGAAAAAATACTATTTCTCTTTATTCTTTTTATATCAGCTCTTAGATTTAATATACTATGTCATGATCAAGTCAAAATAAAATTGAGAGATCATTTTAGAAAGACTTGATCCATCATTCACCCAGCATGCATCCCTGCTTTTATAGAAACCGAACCTCTCATCTCTGTGACCCCGCCCAAAAGAGACAGAGTAAAAGGTTCAAAAGCAGCTGCAATACTCATATCTAATCAAGGAAATCCATTCTGATAACTAATATTTTAATTTAGTATCGTTGCTGAAAGCTCACCAAATTTGTAGTTTTTGTGCAGGAAATGTTACTTAAAAGCTGTTCAACTTTAAGATTAAAGGAAGAGCAAACAGAAATCACACACAGATATACACATTCCTGCTTGGGGAAGAGAAGTGTTTCAAATCAAAAGAATAGGCTACTGAAATTGTTTAGACAGATGTTAATCTGATAATCCTTTGAAGTAGTTCCTTACTTTAAGTAAGAGTAACATTTAAAGAGGGCAGCATAATAGGTGGGTATAACAATGAAGACTGATTCAATCTTTGCTTTCTCACTTCAAATAAAAATTTAAATGTTTGTTGGAAAGGCAAAGATGTTTCTAGAATATGTGATGAGCACCTCATTGTTGAGCCCTGCCCCACCATAAGCAATGTGCAGTCTTCTTTCATATTATCCAAACCCTATGGTTAAGCAACAGAAGCTTTCAACAGAATATCTTCAATCTATTTCAACATAAAAATCTGACTGCATCATAGGCTATTTTCTTTCTTTCACGTTTAATTATTTTCTTTAATTTGAAGATTCTCTAGGAAACAAAACTGGAAAATATTGATAAGCAATTAATCAAAGTGTGCTATTTCCAATCCTTAATTTAAAGGGTTTGTGGAGAAATCATGCAATAAAACTCTTTTTTGATAAACTGGCTGAGAAAGCTTCACAACATTGCGGGGCACATTTCTTGTTAACATTTAGCTATTCTTTGTAAAATAAGAAAAGCAAGGCAGAAAATACTGTTGTGTATTTAGAAGGACTGGTTTTTTTTTTTTTGGCAGATTACACATTCTGGGTACAACTCTCATCACTTCACAAGGAAAAAAACTGAAAAAAATGTAAAGTACCGGAACTGCGGGAGGCTAAAGTCACCACACAGAGAT
>JAEANM010004611.1:0-20565 GCA_017656035.1 Myanophis thanlyinensis
CAGCCAAGTCTCAGTGAAGCAAAGAAGGTTGCAGTCTCTAATGTCTCTATGGAATTTTATCCTGGCTCTGAGGTCATTGAGTTTGTTGTCTAATGACTGTACATTTGCGAGTAAGATGCTAGGTAAAGGTGTACGGTGAGCACGGGCCCTCAACCGGTTCTTGATGCCAGCTCACTTTCCCTGTTTTCTTAGCTTCTGTGATCGTTGCTTCATGAGTCAACTGCAGCATTTCTCATATCCCTGATCTTTTGCCTCCTTCTTGGATTTTCCAGTTCCATCAATTCCTGGGGGCCCCCAGTCTTTCTTTACCTCCCAGCTTCCCTGGGGCTTTTGAGAGTGGATGTTATTATGCTGCCGGAAGCAGGTGATATCATCTCCTGGGGGAGGGGATTTTTGGAGCAGTTGTAGATTAATGGGCAGCTGCAGATGGCCGATGGAGGCTATCGGAATCAGTTGCTATTCAGGCGGCTGCAGTTGCTGTTCAGGCGGCTGTAGCTGCATGGGGAAAGCATCTGATGGCTTGGGGGGGGCATCTGAAAGCAGCCTGGATGTGGGCAGCTGCGGAGGGCTGTGGGGGGGCTGCAGAGGGGGCTGAGGGGGGCAGTGGGGAGGCATGCAATGTCTGGAGAGGCTCCTGGAAGCGTGAGCGGTTGCAGATAGCTGGTGGGGGTGTGCGGGAGCAGCCGATGGCTGGGGGGTGCTTGAGCAAGTATTTGCAGCCTCCGATGCTCCGCTGTTGACTGCAGATGGTAAGAGGGGGCTTACGAGGAGCTCCGCAGATGGTTGGGGGGGCTTACATGGTCTGAAGCCTCCGGCAGCGCGTCTGCAACCTTCCACGATCTCCGGGGGGTTTCCCTCATTGCAGTTCACTGTCTTCTTCCAGCGGGGCCATTTCTGATGTTCCCACATGGCTCGCTCTCCGCAACCTCTTTTGATGTCTTCTGGCAAGTTCGGGGCTGTGGTTGGTTTCCAGCTTTCCATGATATCTAATAGATTATTCCTGCTATATTTAATTCTGCTGTTTGATGGTAAATTTGGAGGTAAAAAAATGTTCAGGTAATGGGAAAAGGTCGGGGGGTGGTGGTAATCGGAATGGCAGCGACGGCAGCCTCCTTAGCCGGTGCCATCTTGAATAGTGAACCTTTTAGAGACCGAATGCCCAAACTGCAAGTCTCTCTCTTGCGCATGTGCCCGCATGCCAGAGACCAGCTGGCCAGTAGGAGGCAGTGCAGCACAACACTGGCTGCAAAAGGCGAGATCTTTTTCTTTCGCAAGCTTCTGTTTCCCTGCAAATGACAGCAAGAAATGTGACAGTGTGCATACACACAGAGAGGGCTCTGAGTGCCACCTCTGGCACACGTGCCATAGGCTCGCCACCACGGGGTTAGGTTATCATTTTATGCTACTTATAAATTTCAATCATAATGGAACTTCCAGCAAATTATCAGAAGGGGAGTGCTTGGGTTCCAGTCCACCAGCCATATCTTCTGCTGGAAGACACTCACTGTCTCCACTTCTCCCTCTCCCACCAGCATAGTCCACCTAAATCATATTGGTTTGTTGATGTGGTTTCTCACATTTCTGTCTCTACATATCCTTCAGCTATTGTTCTGATATATTTGTATTTATGTCTGTGGGTCTCAAAGTTGCTTTTTTTTTTCAAGAGGCAACTGGACTTTCTGGTTTTTCTTTGAAGACATTTCACTTCTCATCCAGAAAGCTTTTTCAGTTCTGGCTGGATGGTGGGGAACAGAAGGATTTATACTTCTTGCAGACAGCTGGACATTTGTATTCTTTTAGTGGGTCATTAAGGTCACCTGGAGATTTATCTGTGTCATCAGATCCTCCTGAGTTTTCCTGATATGCCTGTAATGTACACAATGATAACATTGCTCCATTTATTGTTCTCATCATTCTCTGTTACAGAGGAGCTCTTATACAGTCTTTTTTGAGATTTGATGAAGGCCCAAAAGCTCAGGAGAATCTTCGGCCAACATAACATACATGCACACTTCAAACCCAAGAATACACTAAGGCAGAAGCTTGTCCATCCCAAAGATAAAACATTCAGACAGAAACTGAACAATGTGGTATATGCAGTACAATGCAGTGAGCCATGTGCAGATCTATATATTGGGGAAATGAAACAACTGCTTCATAAACCCATGGCACAACATAGAACAAACACTAGGACTAGATTCAGCAGTCCATATGCATTTAAAAGACACAGGCTTTTAAAGACAACAAAGTCTATATTTTTGGACAGAGAAGATCTCTGGTTTCAAAGACAGGTTAAAGAGGCCATCTATGTCAAAACTGCCCTTTCTCAACAGAGGGGGGTGGATATGACATCATCTATCTCCAGTCTACAATACTGTTCTGTACCCATATATGGTGTGCTGGGAGACAAGCAGTTTGTCAATTATAATAAAGAGAGCGGGAGAATCCTGCTCTCTGATTGGAAGATGTAAATGTGTAAATACTATAAATAGTTGAATGGTTCCCTGTTTGTTCAGTCGGTCTGGAGTGTCTGTCTGGTTAATAAAAAGAGCTGTTTGTTCACAATTCAAGTCTGTCTCTCCTTTCTAAAAACAAACCAAATACAGTCCTTTCAATAGTTCCAAGAAGGCTCCATACCAAATTGCACCACTCAGGTAACCCCAATGACACAGTTAAACCTCCAAGTGACCTTAGCAACCCACTAAAAAAATTCAGATGTCCAGCTGTCTGCAAGGAGTATAAATCCTTTTATTCCCCACCACCCAGTCAGAACTGACAAAGCCTCTTGGATGAGAAGCGAAACGTCTTCAAAGAAAAACCAGAACGTCCCATTGCCTCTTGAAAAAAAAGCACCTTTGGGACAACCACGACCTGGATGACTGAGAATCTCCATAGAAATATGCCTGTATGTGTTTGTGCATGTTGGATTTTATAGTGATGAATAGAACAATGAATGTAATCTGTTACCATCCACATCCTTATTTGAAAAAATTGTAGAATTATAAATATATTTGGGAATTATATTCCAGTGCAGGCTAGAATTAAATTGTTTTATTTAAGGTTTATTTAATAGAGGTATTTACTGCTTCTTATGCCAAAGAGTAAATAATGTGAGACTTAAGACATGAATAAAATCATCTGTTAGGCATTACTCTGTTGGAAAATATGTATCATGGGTAATCATGTAAGTTACATAGAAAAGTACATTCTCTAAACATATATATAAAATCTGTATAGCAGCTACTGTGGGTTTTCCAGACATTTTAAAAAGTTTATTGAATAAATAGATACAATAAATAGTATATCTAACATGGAGCTTAATTAGATTGGATTTCTATTGTTCCTCACATCCCTGATGGATGCTGCTACTTAACTAGGAAATGATACCACTGTTCCATTTTTCTGAATTTGAGAGATAAAGGGAATTAATACACTTCAAGGCTCTCTCATGGTAGGAGGGAAAAAAAGGTGATGCAAAGGTAAATGCAACTTTCAAAGGCATTAAGGATCTGAATGCCAAGACAAAACAGCTACCAATAGACACAGAAAAATAAGCCCCATTTGACCACCATTCAAAAAAGACAATCAAAAACTGAGGAAGAAAACTAAAGGCCTAGAATATTTTCCCTTCTGTTCTTCACACCCAGGTCAGTATGAAACAGCACCAGATAAATTGGGAAGAAACCCTGCCTTGATCAAGGAATCATCCAGGTAGTAACATTAGGCAATCTATTATAAAGAGCCCACTCTACCTTACATTGATGATATTACCTAGCTAGGTAATGAAAGGTTTGCAAGCAAGTACCTAAGAGAACACGAGAACAAAGATGATAAGGGTTCTAGTGGCTAACTCGTATGATGTACAGTTAAGGGAAACCTCTTGCTTTGGGCAGGGGATTGAACTAGAAGGCCTCCAAAGTCCCTTTCAGACCTATGATTCTAATCCAATAACTCAACCCTGAGTTGAGATTAGTTGGATAGGGAAGGGTCCATGGAATCCAAAAGTGAGAAAGGAAGGATCAGAATTCTTCAATCATTATATACACTTTTGAGAAAGGAAGCAAACAATTATATATTAAGTTACATGAGAAATTAGGGTGTTTTTTTTACCAAGTTTATACCTTTCTACAATCCTGAAGGACCCTCCATACTTCCTACACAGTAAGTGGGAAAAATGTGATAGCAAATCTGACAGTATAACAACGTTAGATAGATATAGAAGCTGCCATTGCAAATAGAGGCTGTGTTATGGAGGGTAGAGTGGAAATCTAAATTGAGGGTTTGGATAGTGTTCCCATATGCAGGGCTTTCTCTTGAATCACAACAGTTGGAGTTCTTTGGTATGACTTACAACATTTGAAGTTCTTGGATTTCTTGTGAGCTTAGTAAGTGGCTTATTCCTTCCTACGGGGTAAAGTTTGTCACTACATATAAAGTACAACTATACTGATTGCCTCTGGAAAAACAAATCTCTCCTCTAAAGACATTGAGCCTTAAGTATCTTTTAGGTATCCTTTTCTTTCTTTCTTGTCTGGTTTTCTGAGAATGACAGCATATTCCCATAGCAGCAGCAGCTGTAGGATATTTCTCTGTGTATTTCCAAAGACATTTTGTCTTTTGTTTTCACATAGACACACAGACACATATGAGCTCTATTAAAATGAGCACACAACCTTGTTAAAGTTTACTGTAAGAAGGATGAAAACTTTCAAAATGATAATTCCAATGTCATCTGTTTTGTCTCTTGATATGAACATTGCCCAACACAGACAATACATTTATAATGTTCCAAACCTTAAAATTCTGCAGGATGAATTGGAATCTTTGCTGAAAACTCCTCATAGGGACTTAGCAAAATATCTCAGGTTCCGTTTGTACCCAGAGTTAAGGGAAGAACAGAAAGGATCTGCAACTACTAAGGATGTCCTAGTAAGTAAAAAAATGTTTCTTTGTTGCTTTCTTTATTGTCTTTATTTGAACCTTCTAGCCAAACGATATGGCATGAAAGTGCTGCAGTGTTTTCATTGAATGGGGATTTATTGAGGATTTACTCTAACAGAGACAGTCAGTTCACTCAGTGCATATGTGGTGGGATTGGGGGAATGTTGTTTCTCATGGAGAAAGAAAGAAATTCTGGAGGCAGAATTAGTTCTGAAAAGATTTGTTAGAAGAGGCCATGTCTCACCATTGCCCCATCAGATTAAAACTGTGAACTTTCTTAAAGATATGAAAGGAGAAATCCCTGACATCTCTGCTCAATTTATAGAACATGCCAAGTTTTGGTGCCAAGTCTGTTTGAAAAGGCTGACATGCTCAGGCCTAATCATAATCTAGATAATAAATGCAGTTCTGAATAAAACCATTGTAGGATTAAAAGACAAAATAGTATGATTTCCTCTCTATAATCACTGCCAATTGAGCCATCAGGCTTTCTTCACTTCTTGGAACATCAGTGCTGCAAGTCTAGAGACCAAAATATTATGTATTATGGGGCCTTATTTGCAACTGAACTAAACAAGCCGCAAAGGTAAGAAAATGGATGCCCATCATTACTTCTCAAATGAAGCCCCTATGTGCAATATTCCCCATTTGCCTGTGAAATTGCTTTGTTCAAAGGCTGATAATCAGCAGGCCCCTGTGGGAGCAGCAGGCAGATGGGGGGGGGGGGTAAGCTAAAATGCTTAAAGTACTACTGTTGCTCCTTTTCACTCTTGAAAGAAAGAGGAAGAGTGAGGGAGAAGAGCAAACGCTTTTTACCTTGATATGAGATACTGTAAAATCCAGGGTCTCTGAGAACAGACTGTGATACAATTTTACATCATTCATATTGAACAAGGCACTGAACAGTAAAATAATATGAGGAGAGTCGAAGATACCAATTTTCTCAAAACATTTGTGCAGATAAACAATCATCAAGACAGAGGCTGTATTCCCATTTTCACCTAATCATGGCACCAGCATCCTTTGGCAACGTCTTTTGTCTGCCATTGTCTTCATTTTATTTTAGTTTGAATGACACAAGTTTATGTAATCCTTAGCTATACCCAGGTTTTATGAATATTTCCCCCTTATTCCAACTGTGCAAGGATAGCAGCCTTGAGGCTGTTAGATTTTGTTCAATATTACTTTGAACAGAAGACAGGCAATTGCAGTCACCTGAATCAAACAGTAGAGGCAAGATAGGATTGCCAAGGAGGACAACAAATTTCCTCTTGCAATAGTTTTATAGTTTTCTGCTGATTCAAGGATGGATGGAGAGCAGTACTGAATGATCTAGTAGCTGAGAAAGGCTTTTCAAGGAAATACTCAAAAACCCTTTGAGGATCATTAAAGTGTTAAAGTTTTGGTCCAAGGTTTTCATTGAATTGCCATTCTGACAGTTAGTTTGACAACTAGTAAAACTAGCTAGAGTGAAGCATTGGTCTAAGTATAACTGAAAATAAGTGAAACCTCTAATGAAATTCATACTCTTGCAGGACTTAATTTTCTACTAGCCCATTTATTCTCCCACATGCACTTTTTTTAAAAAAAAAAAAATCTGAATTGGTCCAGAATTAAATACTTGCTTTTGCATGTTATAGTCTGCTTGACAATGCTAGAGACTTTGTTGTTGAATTTACATTAAATTTGTCACTTACAGAATACTTACACATATCTAGGAAGAACTGGAATGGAAAAAGCAAACTTTGTACGCTTACTGAGGATTCACAGTATTATTGTTATTATATTTGGTCAGAGTCAGCCAGATTTGGCATTTTTGTCCACCTATTAAGTCCTTCCCAAGGATCTGAGACAGGAAGATATTGCAGTTTGATGATATTAAAGGTATCATCATAGGATATAAGTATTCCAAGTAAAGTTGCATTTTGTAATTGACTAATAGTGATTTGGTCAATGCTGATAATGTCTATAGGCGATGCTCCAGATGTCTTAAGACCTTTTACTATTGGTATTACCTTTGCTTTATTTTTCCACAGTATTTCCAGGTCTTTATTTTATGATTTTTATCCAGTTCTTTCTCTTCTCTTCTGTTGTTGCCAGATACTATCATGTACACTATCTAGACTCTTATTATTATATGCACAAAAATGTAAAATCAAGACTACCAGTTATTTAGTTGGTTTTGGTCTCTGTATACATGTAGTTTTTACCATGGATCTAGTAGTTGTAATGAACAGTGTATGTTCATTACAACATATGTAATGAACATATCAAATCCAAGCAGTAGGACCTTTTGTAATTGACATAGTTACACCAGCTATGATTTTCAGATCTTGATACTTTGCGATCTTTGTGATCTTCTCCACTTCTTTTTCTTCTATTCTGCTATTCCTGATATTGCCAAATCAGTTATTTTTACTTTTTTCTTTTCAGCCACAGTTAAAACTGGTGTGATATGAGCCAAGGTTTTATTAGTTTGTATTTTGAAATTCAAAAATCATCTCAAGCTGCTCAAACCTTTTTAATTTTATGTTCCCACAACTTTTCATTTCTGGTACATGATAATTTTTATAGATGTTCCAGTTCCCTTCTGGAACTGAACAATCACTTTCATAGCCTCCTCCCCTGGAAGAAAATATACAGATATTCACAAAAGAGCATTCATCAATAGTTTCTAAAAAAGAGGCACAACCCAGCATTCCTGTGATAGGAAAAAAAGTATTCCAGACTTTCCTAGGGAAAAAGGCAAATATTGATGATAAGAGATTCAATTCTTAGGGAAACAGAAACTATAGTCTGCAGACCAGGCAGTCAATTTAGGGAGTATGTAGTCTCCCTGGAACAAAAATAGATGTAACTGAGTACCTTACTAAAATAATCAACCCCATGGATTACTACCTCTTTCTTCTCCTACACCAGTGGGGACCAATGACACAACAATAAATCTGAAAACAATAACAAAAGATTGCAAACAGCTAGGGAAGAAAATTAAAGAATTAGGAACTGAAGTAGTGTTTTCATCTATACTTCCAACAAAAGGCCAACATCGAATGAGGGAGCAAAGAAGCAAACCACTTGCTTAAAAACTGTTGTCATCAACAGCACTTTGGCTTCCTAGACCATGGTCTGCATTACCTAGATGAAGGGCTCCTGCAAGGGATAGATTGCACCTCACAAGAACTAGAAGCAATATATTTGGAAAATGACTGGCATCTTATCAAAAGGGCTTTAAACTAAAATTGAGGGAGGCCAATCTTCACAACCTATAAAACCAAATTCCAAGCAAAAAATACTAGGTAACCAATCACATAATGAGGAAGGGAATAAAGAGAAAAAAGAAATAAAAAAGAAAAACATAATGAAATAGAGAGCAAAGGAGAGGATGGAAATCCCAGTTATAAAATAGGAGATATAAGAAACATACCAAAGACCAATAAAGGACTCAAATGCCTATACACCAACACTCAAAGTGTAGGGAACAAACATGGTGACTTTGAAGTATTAGTACATGAGGGCAGGTATAATATATTTGCCATTACTGAAACTTGGTGGGATGAAACTCATGACTGGAATGTACTGATGGAAGGATACGAAAAGAAACAGACCTAACAAAATAGGAGGTGGAATTGCATTATACATAAAAGATCTCTACAGATACACAAAACCACAGATGAAAACCTCCTAGAATCCATATGGTCTAATATAAAAGGGAGAAAAGTGGCATTGCTATAGGCATATACTACAGACCATCCAACCAAGCAGAAGAAATAGATGAACCCTTTGCTAATCAATTAACAAACATATTTAGGAAATGGACTCCAGGGAATGGTAGAGGACAGAAAGGCCTGGAGGAACATTGTCCATGGGGTCGTGATGAGTCAGACACAACTTCGCAACTAACGACAACAATGTTGGAAACATACTGTTTTATCAGGGGCAAAAGACGACACAGAGACGCTTCGGTTCTTAAAACAAGGTCTTCTTTATTTCTTACACGTTCCAGTCACTCCAAGCAAGATAGAAAAAAACCGAACAAGACAGCTCTTTATACTTTAGCCTTGGCGCGTCTGAACCAATCAGAGAGCAGGATTCTCCCGCTCTCTGAGTTCGTCCCACCAAAGCTCCACTCCTTAATGCTTCCATATATGGATATACTATACATACCACAGTAGTAATGAGAGACTTTAAACTCTGCAGCAGCTAGAAGATCAAACAGATTTAACCAATTTAGCTGACAAAAGGTAGAGAAGGGAACTACAGGAAAACTATACTATATCTAATTCTTACTAATAGAGAAGAAGTGAAGTTGCCATAACCTTGGGCAAGAGTGACCAAGTCATACTGGAATTCAATATAAAGCAAATACAAGCAATATAATATAATCCAACCAATGTCTTAAACTTTAAAAGAGCTGATTTTAACAAACTTAGAGAGAGCCTAAGCAAAATTTCATGGATAAAAATTTTAAAGGGGAAAACAACTCAAACGTGGGAAATGCTGAAAAATATTATCATAAAAGCCCAGTCCAACACAATTCCACTGAAATAGAAAAACAAGAAATCCAAGAAGAAACCAGTTTGGTTGCACAAAGATCTCTCTGATAAACTGAAAATACAAAAAAAAAAAATGGAAAGAAGGACACATAACCAAGGCAGAATATCAGTAGATAGCCCAAATCTGCAAAAATGAAGTCAGGAAAGCAAGGGATGAATCAACAAAGACTTGCAACAAACGTCAAAAATAATTTTAAAAAAATTCTTTCAGCATATAAATAACAAGAAAAAGTCAAGGAAACAGTCAATCCACTAAAGAGAGAAGATGGCAAGGAATAGGCAGAAGAGAGAAAGCAGAGCTGCTTAACTCATCTTTGCATCAGTCTTCACATAAAAAGAAACTATAGCCCAACCTACCAAAAACATAACTGTAAAAGACAAATTAGAAATACAAAATAAAATAAACAAGAAAATGGTAAGAGGAAAAACTATCTGACCTTGATGAATATAAATCACTGGGATCTGATGGGTTACATCATAGAGTTCTGAAGGAGCTGACAAATGCTATCTTAGAACCATTGTACAACATTTTTCAAAACTCCTGGAGCATTGGGGAACTACCAGAGGATTAGAGAAGAGTTGATGTGGTTCCCATCTTCAAAAAAAAGGGGGGGACCCATGAAACTACAGACAAATCAGTCTAACATCAATACCTGGGAAGATACTGGAAAAATGAGTTAAAAAAAACAGGTCTGTGAACATCTAGAAATTAAGTTAATTAGAAACTAGCATGAGTTTGTTAAAAACAGATCATGCCAAACCAATCTTATTTCATTCTTTGTCACTCTTTGACAAAGTGACTAAATTAGTAGACCAGTGAAATGCAGTGGACATATATTTAGACTTCAGTAAGGCATTTGACAAAGTAGACCACAACCTACTTCTTGGTAAGTTAGAAAAAATGTGGAATAGACAGCACCACCACCAGATGGATTTGTAACTGACTGACAAATTGTACTCAGTGAGTAGTCCTTAATAGTATTACATCTACATGGAGAGAAGTAAGCAGTGGGATACCACAAGGTTCTGTCTTAGGCCCAGTACTCTTCAATATCTTCATAAATTAGATGAGAGAATAGAAAGGGAACTAAGACACTAAACTGACAGGAATAGACAATACTCCAGAAGACAAGCTCAGGGTCCAAAAAGATCTTGATAGACTTGAACAATGGACTCTATCCAACAAAATGAAATTTAATGGTGGTAAGGCGTTACACCTGGGCAGGAAAAACCAAAGGTACAAGTACAGATTAGGCAAAAGATGGCTCAAAAACAGTAATTCCCGAGTCCTTAGGGAGATGGGGCGGTATATAAATATGAATAAACTTAAACTTAATTGTGAGAGAAGAACAACTAAGATGATTAAATACCTGGAGACTAAAACATATGAAGAACAATTGCAGCAGAGGTGGTATTCAGCTGGTTTGGACTGGTTCTAGTATACTGGTAGCAGAAATTTTGAGTAGTTCGGAGAACTGGAAAATACCACCTCTTTCTGGCCCCGCCCCACCCACCTGCTCACTCACCAGCTTGCTGCTCACCCCTGCCCGCCTGCTCACTGCTCGCCGCTCACCCTGCTCGCCCTGCCCTACTCTGCCTCACCCCATCCCGCCCTATATATCTTACCTTTGCCATGCAGCCCAGGTCGGCAGCTGCTTCTTTCTGCTGCTGCTCTTGCTGGGAAAGTGTCTTGTGCAATTTAGCATCCATGAGCTGCCACTTTGGGTCCTCTAAGACCCATCCAGAAAGTGCAGCAGCTGAGAAAAACAGCTTCTCTGTGCCACAGCACTTTCTGGATGGGACTTAGAGGAAAGTGGCAGCTCATACCTGCTAACCTGCTAACCTCTCCCAGCAAGAGAAGCAGTGCCATGGAGAGAAACTGCCGCTGCCCCAGAGAGCAGAGATGAAGGGGAGCAGGCCCCCAAAGGCTGCTCGGTTGAGCCTTGCCACATAGCTGAAGCTGCATGCATGCACAGAAGCCTCACTGCATGGCTGAAGCCATACAAATGTGCAGAAGCTGTGTGCATGTGCACATGTGCGGAAGCCATGTGTGCACCCTCACATCTTCGGCAAACCACGGGTAAATTTATTTGAAAACCCACCAGTGGGTTGCAGGATTTGGGTTTGGCTAGTTTAGAGAAAAGAAGGGCAAGAGAGGACATGATAGCAGTATTCCAATACTTGAGAGGTTGTGGAGGGAGTCAACTTATTTTCCAAAGCATCAGAGGGCAGGACAAGAAGCAACGGATGGAAACAAATCAAGAAAAGAAGCAACCTGGAATTAAAGAGAAACTTCCTAACAGTGAGGACAATTAACCAGTGGAACAGCTTGCCTGCAGAAATCATGGGTGCTTCATCACTGGAGGTTTTCAAGAAGAGATTCTTGTCTGAAATGCTATAGGTTCTCCTGCTTGAGCAGGGGATGGACTAGAAGACTTCCAAGGTCCCTTCCAGCTCTGTTCTGATTCTGATTTTGAATAATTTTTGTGACTGTGTTATTTCATTGTTTATAATCAATTTGTGTGATTTTATTGTACAAGGTGAGTATATTATCTATTGTTTCTTCTGTCTCTTTACAAAATCTGCACTTTGCATCTGTCTTTACACACAAGAAAAAAAATAGTCCAATCTATCAAAAGCAGCACTGTGGGAACAGAACAGGAATGTAGGTCAAAATAGGCAAGGAATTGGTAAGAGAACATCTATCTCCTCAGGACAAGTACAGATCATCTGGGCCGGATGGTTTACATCCCAGGGTTCTGAAGGAGTTGGCAGCTGAGATCTTGAAGTACTGAATGTAATGTTTCAAAGCTCCTATAGCACAGGGGGATTGGAAAAGATCTGATGTGGTCCCAATCTTCAAAAGGGTGGGGAGTAGATCCAGGAAATTACAAACCAATCAGCTTTACATCAATACCTGTGAAAATCATGGAAAAGATAACCAAGCAACAGATGTGTGAGCATCTAGAAATGAGCAAAATGACCACAAAAGCCGGCTCAGGTTTGTAAAAACAGATCATGCCAGACAAACCTTATTGTCTTATTTGATTAAGTGATGAAATTAGTGCATGAGTGAAATGCTGTGGATAGAGTATGCTTGGACTTCCATAAGGCATCTGATAAAGTAGACAACAGCCTACTTTGTGGTAAGATGGAAACTGTGGGATATACAGCATCATCACCAGATGATCTACAACTGGCTGACCAAATAAACTGAGCATGCAGCCCTCAATGGAATTATATCTACATGAAGGGAAGCATGCAAGGGGGTATCTCAAGGTTCTGTCTTGGCTCCTGTACTCTTCAACATCTTCATAAATTATCTAAACAAGGGGATAGAAGGGAAAGTCATCAAATTTGCAGATGATACCAAACTAGGGAAAATTGCTTATACCATGGAAGATAGAATCAAGATTCAGAAAGATCTTGAAAGACTTGAGGACTGGCTCTATCCAACAAGATGCAGTTTAATGGTGAGAAAAGTAAGGTCCTGCACTTAAGCAGAAAAAAATCAAGTACACAGTACCTGGCTCAACAGCAGTGTCTGTGAGAGGGATTTAGGTAACCGGATGATCATCATTTAAGTATAATTGGGCAGCTGTCAAAAATTTAATGTAGTCCCGGGCTGCATCAACAGAGGGATGGTATCAAGATCATGAGATCATGAGTAATTATACTGCTTTATAATACACTAGTGAAGTCATGCTTGGAATAATGCATACTCTTCTGGTCACCACAGTACAAAAAGATGTGTGCAGAGAAGAGCAAGAAAAATGAAGTTTGGGTTTGGAGGCTAAATTGTATCATGAATGACTGAGACAGCTAGATATGTCTAACCTATTGAGAAGGATTGCGGGGGACATGATAGCTGTCTTCCAGTACCTGAGCGGCTCTCATACAGAAGAGGGGATTGACTTATTCTCAAAAGTGCCTGATGGCAGTACAAGAAGTAATGGATGGAAGCCAAACAAAGAGAGATCCAACCTAGAATTTCCTGTCAGTGAGAACAATTAAATAGTGTAATGGCTTGCCTTCAGAAATTGGGGGTGACTGGAAGCTTCTAAGTAGAGATTGAATAGCCTTTTGTCTGGAATTGTATAGGGTCACCTACTTAAACAGGAGGTTGGACTAGAAATCCTCCAAGGTTCCTTCCAACTTGGTTATTCTGTAACTCTGTTTTTGGATCTTCCATTTTTACATTTTTTTCTGAATCTCTTCCAGTTCTGAATTCAATCCCTGAATATTTTACTTCTGAAAATGATTCTCCTTTGATCTACTAATCTTTGTTCAGTAATATTTTGAGTCAGAATTAACTCTTTTCCATTGTATAAACATTCACAAAGTATCCCACTTTGTTAGTTCTAATTTATAGTAGCAGGTCTTAATGGCATGATTTTCAAACGGAATACTTGTGTCTCATCTGTAGTTGTTCTTCCAGTAATCCTACAAGGCTAAACCCTGGTTGTCCAATCATAGCTTCCCAGTTCTGTTGCCCAGTTAGTGACATGTTTGGATATTCTAATATCTGTTACAGACTTTGATGACCCAGGCAATAACCAGTTCAGTATAAGACAAATTTTCTTGTTTCTCAGGGTAGAGAACATACCTGCCACCTATGTTTTCAATTGCTACAACAACTCTGTGAGATGGATTGGTTTCAGAGAGAAACTCACCCATCTGGCTCTCCTGCCTAAAATAGACCCAGAACTCAGTCTCCTTGTTTCTAGGCCCCTTTCAAAGCATGAAACAAATAGGTTCTATCAGAGTAGTATAGTTAATAATGAAAATGTAGCACAGGTATATATGACATTGATATATCAGTCCAATCTGTAATTCTGAGCAGTCACCATATATTATTCATTGCATGACCATTTTTTTAAGGTGTTGTTCACATATGTTTGCTTTATAATTTGGTAACTACAGTACATTTACACACGAACATCATACACATAATACATACTTCCTTAAATCATCTCTAATGACTTCATTTCAGTAGAAATAGTAGGATATGTAAAATACATAGATTTTCCCCCTCATATACATGGATGGCTACAGAAATACTATGAAGTATCTTTATTTATGTATAAGAACTGCATTTATGAATTACATATTCATTTGAATATACCTCAGCGTGTCTTTTGCCTTTAGTTTCATATGCATCTGAAAATTGTTGCTGCTGTATTTTTTTTAATGAAATGCACATTTGTATGCACTTTGAAGTACCCCTTCCCTATTCTTAAATGTTCTGCTTGCACTTCTAGTCCCACATGGTAAATTATATTTGTGAGAATTGTACACATCAGCAGATCTATAATAGCTGTGCTGTAAATCGAAGTTGTTACTTCTAAGACTTGGCCAGTTTACACATTTCAGTTGTGTCGAAAATTAAAGATGAAAAATCAAAAGCTGTGCATCCATTTGTTAACTACATGTTGGTTAAGTTTATTGCCTGCTCTTCAAACAATGAAGGCAGAGGTTGTGTGGGGAATATGGGAGAAAATAAGAAAAAAGTAAAAACATGAAATATAAATAACACATATTCCATTCATGTGAAATAAGCAATTAAAATCAAGACAAGAAAAGTATGATAAAATAACTACATCTATTATTAGAAGCCTCAAAGCTGTTTATGTGATTTAAACATAAACTTTAAAATTTCTACAGGTTAAAAATCAAAGCAGAGTCTAAGATGTATTATCAATTTCCACCTCTCTCCCCTCCCAGCCACCCACCCCTCTCCCTCTCTTACCTGTAATATTACTCATTACTTGTCCATCTACTTGGGCAGCTAATGATTGTCATTTACAACTCTATCAGAGCTAGCTAACAGAAAGGCTCTTCATTATCTCCCTCTTTTACAGCAAGTAACTGCAGATCTCTACATTATACATTTATTTCTTTCTCTTCAAGTCAGGTAATTGTTATGCTCATCTTTACACTTCTTTTTGGAGCCTGGAACTTTAGAAGTTTTCTTTGTACCTTCTCTGAGCCTGTAATGCTAATTTTCTCTGCTACATCTCTTGGAGCTGTGAGCTATTCTAGCCTCACTTGTATTGCCTTCATGATGGCAGTTATTAAAATAGTGAGCATATAATTACTCTATTAAAGATAAGACTTAAATCATACCTTTCCCTCACATATGTATTTTATAAATGTCTTTTTTTTAATGTTGTGATTCCAGACTCAGGAATGGACCAAGATATATAAGCAGTTAAAAAATATAAAAGTCTGATAGACTATTAATCCTATTTTTCCCAGTTTGGGTTTATTTTGTAATCAGGATGACACACTCACATGCACACAAACATTTTTCTCCTCATCTAAGGCTGATTCACACATAACGTGTTTTGTTAAATCAGTTATTCAACTGTCAATGATTTGTAGGTAGCTGCATGAGCTGCCTTCTATTGAAATGCATTCCATGTGAAGTGATATGACAACCATGTCATTGGGCTTGGAATCCATGCAGGCAGTAATATTGTAGTGAATCAGGTTGGAGGCATGACTGGAGAGCATTTTCTAAGGACTACTGCATCTGACTGTGGTTAACATGAAGTGAAAGGATATAACTGAATTACAAATTATATTTGGCATTCAGAAGGTTCCCAGCTCCATCCAGGACATCTCCAGAAGCAAAGGTGGTGAAAAGTACTCTCTGGAAATTTGGAGAGATTCTTTCAGTTAATGTAGCAATCATGAGCTAAATCAGTGACAATGGCTTTTAAATGATCCAAATGGAGAGAGAGAAAATAACATAGAACAATGCAGTTGGAACATGAGGGGCAGCAGGATCAAAAAAGGTCAACATGTTCCATTTTTCCTTCTATCTTCTCCACTACGGTCAAGTACTGTTCCTTATAGAAAACGTATAATAGTCCCAAATGCCTCTCTGCTTTTGACACAATTTCCACCTGTTTGTTATCATAACCTAGCAGATGGCACTAGGAAATGTAAAAACAATAAAAAACCCATTAACAGTGGTTAATGAATATATAGGAAAGTGATGGCAAAATACATATGAAGCACAGTAGTTAGAATGCAGTATTGCAGGCTAACTCTGGAAAGTTATGGAAATGGAAAGGTGAAAACTAAATTGTTTTAACCATTCATTCATGTCTAACTCTTAATGACTTTATAGGCAAGTGCTTTCCATCGTCTTTCAGTTGTTGGATATTCATCTTTGTATCAGGTTTTATGTTATTAAGTTAGCGTGTTCTTTGCTTGCCCATTCTTCTTGTTCCACTAACCATTCCTAACATCACTAACTTCTACAATGAATTTGCACACATGAGATGGCCAAAATAAATTAGATGTAGTCTTACAAATGTGACTTCTAATAATGTGTCTGGTTTTATATGAGTCAGCATCTCTCTGTTGGTTGCTCTGGTTGTCCATGATTTACACAATAATTTATGACAGCATCATAGTTCAAAGGCATCAATTCTTCTTTGATTAGCCATTCTTAGTGTCCAACTCTCACATTCATACATCATTATAGGGAAGATTATAAAAAGCATAACTATCATGCTTTTTGTATTTATATCAATATCTCTGCTTTGACAGGTCTTATTCATGTTAACCATTGCAATCACACACATAAACACACAAAAATCCTTTTGGTATTCATCTGCCTTTTCCATAATCCATCTAATACTGGCAATTTGATCTCAAACGCTGCGCTCCTTTCTAAAGCCAGCTAATATACCAGATAACTCTTTGCTTAAGGTTATTCTGCATTAGATTTTAGAAATAGAATTGCCATTGTGAACAATTATGGATCTAAGGAAGATAAATTCTTAAACTAATTCAATTTCTTCTGTGTTGATTTTAAACAGCTCATGTCCATCTGCAGTTGTTGTCATTATTTTTGTTTTCCTGACATTAAGACACAATTCTACTTTTTCACTTTCATCCTTGACTTTTCAGATCATTTTTCCAGGTCTTCCTTATTTTCAACCAATAATATTGTACCATCTACATACCTTAAATTATTTATGATTCTTCCCTCAATCTTCACTCCAACATCAAGCAGTTCAAGATTCCACATTGTCACTTCAGCCTACAGATTGAGCAAAAAATGGTGATAAAATACATCCCTGTCTAACTCTCTTACTGATCCTGAACCAACCTGCACCTACAAAGAGTGTTCTCACTATTGCTTCCTGATCAGTGTAAGTGATCCAATAAGTCTAATCAGGTGGACTAGGTCACGAAGATCATGTAAATCCACTCATAGCTTATTATGTTATACACAACATTCAAAAGCTTTCCTGTAACTGATAAAACACACATATAAGGTAAAGGTAAAGTTTTCCTCTGACAAGTTTTTTCTGACTCTGGGGGCAGTACTCATCTCTATTTCATAGCCAAATGAGCCAGCATTGTCCAAAGACACTTTTGGTGGTCATGTAGCCAGCATGACTATATACCAAGAAATATGGAATGCTGTTACTTCCCACCAAAGTGGTACCTATTTATCTACTCATATTTGCATCCTTTCTAACTGCTAGCTGGGCAAGGAACTGGGGCAGGAATGGGAGTTCACCCCATCACATTGCATTTGGGTCTCAAACCCAGGCTGTCAACTTTCCAGCTGACAAGCCCAATGTCTTTAATTGCTGAACTACTGTGCCACAAAACACACATAAAAATCCTTTTGATATTCATATGCTTTTTCCATAATCCATCTAATACTGGCAATGTGATCTCAAACACTGTGCTCCTTTCTAATGCCAACTAATATACCAGATAACTCTTTATCAATGACATTCTGTAGCCTCTGTTCAATGATTTTTAACAGAATCTTGCTTGCATGAGAAATCAATGCAATCATGCAATATTTGGAACAGTCTCTGGTATTGCTTTTCTTTTCTACCATAGTGAGATAAAAACAGATCTTTTCCAGTCCTAAGGCCATTGATATGCAGTCCATATCTCTTGACACAGGGCACTGATGACATAATCTGGCAGTGGTCTTATAATTCTTCAGGTATTCCATCAATACTTTGGGCATTCAAGTTCGGCAATTTCTCTACGGCCCATTCTATTTCTTCTTTCAAGATGTTTGGTTCTTCCATAATGTTACCTTGGATCTCTCATCACTGTTCATTTGGACCCTTTCCTTCTAAATGTAATAGTTGAAACCTATCCTTAACCTCTGTGGTATACAGAGGTGAGATGTTCACATTGAATTTGGAGGGATAGTACCTTTTTTCACTTTGCACAGTGTGAGCTTTGGTATAGCAATAGCAATGGCATTTAGACTTATATACTGTTTCACAGTGCTTTTACAGCCCTCTTTAAGAGGTTTACAGAGTCAGCATATTGCTCCCAACAATGTGGGTCCTCATTTTACCCATCTTGGAAGGATGGAAGGCTGAGTCAACCTTGAACTGATCAGAATTGAACTCCTGGAGTGAGCAGTGAGTTAACCTGCTATACTGCATTCTAACAACTGCGCCACCATGACTCTAGTGGTTTAGCTACTTATAGCTAATGGTCTGAGCTATAGTCAGTGCTAGGAAGTGTCTTAACTGCAACTTTCCAGCATTGTTGAAATCTATCTGATTTCAGTGTTTTCCATTTGGTACTGCTAATGTATATAAACATTGTGTTGAATAAACCGTGTGTTAATTATGCTGAGATATTTTCCTGGCAAAATTTCACTAGGGGATCTCTGTTCACTTAGCCCATACTTGCCTACTATTCTTGCAAGTTTTCTTTGTCTTACTTACCTTTGCATCGAAATCACCCATAATATACAAAGTTACTTTTTTGGTGTTTGCTTGAGAGCACATTGAAGTTCACTGCAAAAAAGTTCAATTTCATCATCATTTTAGTCTACAGTTGAAGCATTGATTTGTAGTATGGTGATATAGAGTGACTAGAATTTGGATAGATATTATGCAATCTCTGTATGTGCTGTGATCCTCAACACAGAATCCACCTCCTTTTCATCTGATGATATTGTTTCCAGAAAAATAAACCATAAACTTGATTTCAATTGACCACTGCCTGTCCAGTGTAACTTACTGATGCCAAGGATGCCTGTTAGTTCTAAGCATTTCTCTTTTACAATTTAGAGTTTCCTAAGGGACATTCCTCTAACATTCCATGTTCAAATTTGATATAACTCTGTATAGCATAGATAACCACTTTTGTCATGGGCACCAACAATTGTTGGGCTTTCCTCCAAAGGGTTTCCTCCAACAACATCATAAAATCCCTGACTACTAAAAGATACTCTTTGTTCTTCTCCAGTAGCTTGCAGGAGGTCATCCAAGCAGTGGTCCCCAACCTTTCAAACTCTGTGGAGGGTGGCGGCAGCGGTAGAGCTATGCAGATGTGTGCTGCTTGTGGAAATGCAGCTTCACAACAGGTGGTGGTCAGGCACTCAGCCCTGGCTCAGGTGTTGGGGAATTGTGTGTAAAAGGGTGGCTGGTTAAAGTTTTAAAGTTTCAAAAGCTTTGAGTATCAAAAAGTTCAGGTACTGGTGCCAAAGGTAAATAGGCAGAGAAGGAAAATATTGATACTTGAATACAAAGCAACTGACAATAAGAAAATCTTGAGAACTGGTCTCTAATGTGCCCCTAAATATTTATATTTATGTTTCTTTATCTTTACCATGTCACTCAAAATAACCACATTTTGATCCAAGCCTGATCATATTAGTTTGAACTCAAAATATAGAAAATGGTTGTTTAGAGTTAAACATGTTTTGCACTCTTTAGAGGTAATCTCTCCCTCTCTCTCCCTTTCTCCTTCCCTCCCTCTCTTGTATTTGCTATTGAAGAATGGTCTCAGCATATTAATTAATCATATGATGATTATTTGAGTCAAGATCTGTGCATAATATATACTTTTCTGGAAAATTGCTTCAGTGTGGGTTGAAATATAATGAATTAAGTCTACAGCTAAGAGTTTTCAACCAGGCTATTCAGCAGGAAAATATTCCATTGTGTTCTGCATGAAAAACAACACATGATTAGGTGTGGAGTGTTGCAATAGTCTCTCTTAGGTCAAAAAGACCCTGATATTAAAAGTCTCTCTTAGATCAAAAAGACCCTGATAT
>JAEANM010004612.1:0-20565 GCA_017656035.1 Myanophis thanlyinensis
TTCAGCTAACATAGGAATTGTATCAGACCCTTCAGCGAAATCAGCTTCCCAGATTCTCTCTCTCTTTTTTTTTCTACTGCGGAGAGAAAAAAGAAAGAAGTTTTCTTCTGGGACTTTTCTTCTGCTAGTAACTAGTTCAGCAGACCGGATTAAAAAGCCCAATGGGCTGGATGTGGCCCGCGGGCCGTAGTTTGCCCGTGTCTGGTCTATAGCAATAGGCCTTAGACTTATATACCCATATACTTCCCCTTAGTTCTTTACAACATTCTCTGGGTGGTTTACAGAGTCAGCATATTGCCCCTGAACAATCTGGGTCTTCATTTTACTGATCTCAGAAGGATGTAAGGCTGAGTCAACCTTGAATTCCATCAGGATCAAACTGCAGATTGTGGGCAGAGTTTGCCTGCAATACTGCATTCTAACCACTGTGCCACAAGGTTTCTTATACTAATCCACTTAACAGATATTCCATGAATTGTTATTTAGTATTTTTTAAATACAAATGAGAAATGATATATTTGGAAGAATTTATAACTAAAAATTTTCTTTGTCTTAAAAACAGTGATCAAAATTAAATGATATACTGTATAGTAAATGCAAAATTTGGAAGAAATTGCAAAAGAATTCACAAATGCAAATATTATTAATAGAATATACTCTGTAATGCTCATCTACTGTATAAGAATGCCAAGTAAATCGTTTAGATTGCTTTGTCTTTATTTTACCTAGAACCAAGTTAACTATTAAATTAGCATGACAGTAGAAATTAAATATCCATCAATCCAGGAAAAGCACTTATATTTCATACAGGAGAATAAGGTACAGAATTTATTTAATAGTAGTGATGGGGAAAGTGCAATGATGGATACAGAGAAAGAAAATCTAAGAGCAATATTGATATCAGTATCTGAACTCTCTCATATAACAAACATTTACAAGCCACAGAATAGCATCCTCATGAATAGTATTACCCAGGGAATCAATTCTATGGAAACTAAAATATGAAAATATGTCAGCAATGATAATCTTGCATTCCTATGTTTAATGTTGGCAAACCAACCTTATTCTTCTCTTTATCTTTTAATGAAAATATCTGAAATAGTTTCTGGGGATCAAATTGTATGTTCTGTTTTACGACTACATGATATTTTGTTATATCATTTGATTTCTAAAATGTATTACATATGTTTTGTGTTCATATTGGTAAAATATTAATTGATACTACTGCAAATGGTTTTGGGGTTTGCAGAAAAGGTGATTTGATCATATTATGAAAGAAAGAGTACTTAGTAGTATTTAATTTTAAACAGCCTTCTATTCATATGAAATTATAATACAGAAAGTGCAATATTTTCAGTTCCTCTTAATCATTTCAGCTGTGAGTGATAATAATGTTTACATAATGCTTCAAAAATAAATTTTAATTCATATCTTTGTCAAATACTTCAGATAATTATTTTTTTCTTACCTGCTAACAGTTTGCAGAGTAACAAAAAACATATACTGATGTAACTTAAAAATGAAAAAAATGGCACTCAGGAAAGTAATAGAGAGATTGAAGGAAGCTGGAATTACTTTGGCTTAGTTATGATAAGAAACCAAAATATTAAGCCTAAGATTTCACAGAAAATGTGGCCTAGAAGGAGAAAGAGAGATGTACTGTGCAGAAGGGCAGGAAGGCAAACAGAGAATCATTTATGGGAGTAAGAAACATCTAGATAGCTGATAATAATAGAAGCAGAGGATTGAATTTCATACTTAAGAATGAAAAATGAAGAGAGGACCTACTAATTTTAGGATGAATCCATTGTCTTCAGTTGCAGTGCAGGTAGGCAAAGTATGAAAACTGTTTCTAAATAGTCCAAATGAACAAGTTGGCTCTAAGTGTTTTTTAATTCATTGGCTCTGGTAATAGATGCAACCAATATATTCCATTTTGTATTTGTCCTTGTCCTTTCGAAGGTATCATACTGACTTTGGATTGATGAAATTCAAATTTTCAGCTGTCAGATGATGTGAGAGAGCAGTTTGATATCTCAAAGTGGTTAATCAGGAGTTAATGAAGATGCTTCATTTTGAGAAGGAAACATAGAAATGAACAAATCCCATCTGAGGTGGAGATGGAAGAGTGCAAATAAGTATTAACAGTGCAAATTCCATGAACTTCTAATAAAAATATGGTCCAATTTCTTTAGCAGTGTTCACTTTCTGTATAAACAAGCAGAAGAATTTGCTGAATGATTTGAAATAATGATAGGAACTGGCTCATGAAACCATTCTGTTACCAATGCATGGATCAAAGTCATGAAATTTTGAGCACAATAATAATGTTTCTTAATTCTAGGATGGTCATTCAAGTCTATAGATATTTATCACAAAATTTGTTTCCATGGTGGATAAAATGGTGGATACAACTACATTTTTAAAGCAGAAGTGTCTTGAGCCATAATAGTCAAAATGGACACATTTCTGTTTGTTCTGTCTTGATTAAGATAAGTAGAATACATCAATGTATTAACCTTCTGATAACAATTAACCAGTTATAAAGAACAACTTGTGAAACCATACCTATAGAGTTTAGTCCTACAACCATACACAATCTCCTCAAGGTCCTCTCCAAATTATGAGACAATGAAGAAACAGTTAAATATATTTAAAATATTAATATTAACTTATTTGTTGGGGGAGTAATCAGATGAGAAAGGCCTGTTGCACTTTCTGAGAACAACTTCAACTAAATATATTTTCCTGGCAATGTGTGGGCAGCTGCAAAAGATTATTAAAAATACCACTGCTACTCTATGGCATTCCAACAGGTGCTACATTTATAAACATGCAGGCTAAGAATCATGCTTCGGCCTTAACATCCAATTCTGTGCGTAGTTCTAATAGTAACTGTATTTATCATTTTAATTTCATTTGTAGAGCAATAACTGCTTTTCAGCCCAGAAAATATTGTGTGCCACATTTTTCCTTAAAAAAAATGAAAATCCTATATACATACATATACAGATATACATTTTCTTTTCATTTCTTGTATATGCAGTTAAACAACTGTACACTTTTCAAACAAAATGACATATTGTACATTTGTAGAGAAATATGTCGTCAATATAACAAACAGTAAGCTTAAACAAACCCTGTCAAATCTGATCAACATACCTTGAAAGTAACAATACCATCTGGTGACAAAATAAACAGAACTTTTCTTGACTACTTGAGTATGAACAGTTAGACTTTACTGCCAGTAAGGATGCATATTTTCCCCTTTAAAATCCTTCAAGTTTCTTTGAATTCTCAATTGCATTATCATCTGACCAGAAGTCTGGGACTGAAAAAATATTAGCACAATATTAATGATATGTCAAATCCCAATTTGAAAAAGTCACTCCCTTTTCTATGTAAACTTGAAAACAAGGTCCCTTGAAAAGAGAAGATAACCTACATCATACTCATACCCAATTACAATGTGACATGGTTATGTTTCTATTTCAACAAAGAAAACCACCACCACAACTGCAATTTGATCAATAGATCATATAAGTAAGATTTATCCAGCCTTTCAGTGTAGTAGAAGAGGACATAGATAGTTGTATTGTGTTTTTTTAATTAATATTTTTAAAAATAGTATAATTCAACAATACTCTACAACTGAAGTATAAACAGCAATACAAGTAGTTTAAGCTGTAAAACTGCTAGAGAAAAGCTCCATGATCCACTTTTAGCCCCTTGCTTTTGGGGCAGTTTCAGCAGTTAATGTCCAAGAAATCAACGCTTGGTTGGATCATGTCCACAAATTGAAAGCTGTTTGACAGCTGTAAAAACATTTGGTATGCATATTTTCTTCAAATAATTTTCATATTACATATTGATACTACAGCACATTAATTTATTAATGCAAGTAGATCTGCAAGGAATATAAATCCTTCCATTCCCCACTATCCTGTCAGAGCTGAAGAAACTTTCTGGATGAGACGTGAAATGTCCTCAAAGAAAAAAACAAGAAAGACCAGTTGCCTCCTGAAAAAAGCATCTTTGGGATAAGGTATAGGAATAACTAATCTAGGAAACATAGGATGCTCTTCTATTTAACATAGGATGCTTTTCTACAGTAAGCAGTTTAAAATTCTATTGTAATTATAAATAAATAATGTTTTATGTTCATCTGCAATAAGCAAACACTATCTTGACCATTAATTCTTAGTAAACATTGATCAATAACAGGATGAAGTTTTCTCAATAGAATAGGTTCTAAAATTCTAAAAAGCTATGTTGCTTTTCCTTTATAAAAAGTTAAGCAGTTGTATGGCCCGAAGGACTTAGAAAGCAACAATTTTAAATAAAAAAACTATGTATGTTACTACAATTTATAAAAAACCTGAGATAATTATTTCATCAACAGAAAATGAAACTATATATTTAGTAATGGACCAGTTTCCCCTCTTCACATCTTCTTGTATAATATTCCCTCATTCTCTCTTTCCATTCTCTCTTTCCATTTCTCTCTCTCTCCCTCCCTCCCTCCCTCCCTCTTGCTCTTATCATCTATGCAAAAGTTACATATAAAACTAACTTGGATCTCAATTTATCCTATTTAATGGCTATTAGTCAGAGGCTTAGAAAGCAAAATTTTAATTATTTCAAAATTATTTAAGAAAATTGAAGTTACCATTCTTACTAGCCAGATGTGACTCCTCTGATTACTAATTAATTCAAGGAACGATGAAAGTCTAAGTGGATTGGTCTTTATCTATTTCCTTGCCACTTCTATAATTTACCACACCTCCCAGGCTGCCTCTTGACTAAGGAAGTTCTTTATCAAATATGGAAATATTTTCAATGGTTGCTTCTCTTGAAGATAGTTCAATATTACCAATAGGCTACTAAAAGATGGTATATAGGTTTTTTTTATGTAGTCATGTACTTTTGTTTCCAAACCAATATGAACAGAATTTTTTTAATCCTATTTCAATTTCTAAATCATATCAGATGTTTCAAAGATACAGATTTTATATGGTTATAAATGGTTGCAATTAGGTATATATCAAAAGCATCTGGTGGTAGTTCATGCAAGAAACATTGATAAACTATGACAGAGGCCTGATATACTATGATGAAAGCTAGGAAAGAAATCTCTCACAATGCCCATATTTTCCCACTAAAATTTTTGTGTAATCGTTCCTGTTTCTCGGCAAATACCTATGATCAAATGAAAAGTAACAACTGCCTACAAGTATCTAAAGTGAAGATCTGAATTAGAAACACTCCAATTCCAATGTATTCCAATTTCGAATACATTGCAGTTTGCTCAATTTCCTTTCAAATAAAGTAAGTCTCTTCATCCTATTAATCTTTCTTAAATTTTAACATGAATATAATGTTGCTAAACTGACAACATGAACTATTTATACCAATATCAAATACTTACATTGCTTGTATAGAAGTTCAGGGAAAATGCATATGCTATTAAAATCTTCCCCTGAATCTGCCAACATTGGTTGCGTTATTCTCACATACAATTCTTGCTTAGAAACAAGAATACTAATTTGGAAAAGAAAAGCAGTAGAAAAATACAGTATACAGTTTGAGGAGTATATACTTCGTATATTTATGTTATCTATGTATCTGAAAACTGAAAGATAGATAATTCTATAAATTTCTTTACCTTGCATTTGGATTTTTTCAATTTTAAGAAAATAAAAAAAAGAAAAGAACAACTTTTTGAAAGCCTGCACACGTATCTTCAGTTCACTTTTTTAACTTTAAAAAGTTCTTGACAAGAAATATTTCTATGCACTTTTACTAAAAACTACAGAATAGAATAGAGAAACAATAAGTAACTGAAGTAAATAGCTCACTAACTACTCCTTGGAATAATTTTTCACTCAAACCAATTTCTGCTTTTTAGGAGAGAAAGTTTAAAATACATGCTATATGTTGGGAATGTAAGGAGAGACTCTAGATGACACATAATTTTATGACAGTCTTCTATCTAAATACTTTCAACCATTATTATAATATAATCTATGTGTTTATATTTAGTAATTTCCTCCATATTAGTTAATAAGAGGTTCTTCAAATTTTACTTCACTTGTACTTGAAGTTATGACTTTTTCAGTCATTATTAAAAATGTTGCTGTAAACAGCCCTACAATCATATGAAACTATTGCAATGAAAAAGATAAATCTTTTTCATGAAAGACAGCTGCATCATTCTTAACTTTATTTTTCTTTTTTCTTACATTCAAACTCAAGTACAGCTGCAATAAATATGACTCTTCACAAAATGTGCAGATGTTAACAATATTGTAAAATGCCATTCAAGGTTATTGAAATGCTGACTAGAAGTTGCTGCTTTACCCGTAACTAATAATCAGCCACCTGTTGGTGTAAATAACTAAAACCTAAATGTATTTCTATAAACATAGATTTTATATCAGGTAACAGACAATAAACATGAACCAAGTTGGTGCAGTGTTATAGAATTGGATTAGAAACCAGGAGACCATAAATTCTAATCCTGCCTATGTCACAAAGTCATTCTATCTCAGCCCTAAACAATAGCAAACTACTACTGAATATCTTGCCATGAAAACTACAAGAGACTTGTTCCGGCAATGACCAAGAGTCAATGATGACTAAACAGCATCAAAAGAAAACAAAAAGAGAGATTAAGAAGTCAAATTTTTAAATCAGTTAATTTTAATATTATAAAAATTAGGTAATCCTAATTTATTTATTTATTATTTTATTAATTCAATTTCTATACCACCCCCTCTCCCAAAGGACTCGGGGCTGTGTACAGCTGACTTAAAGAAACACAAAAAACAGATAACAGTTAAAACAGATTAAAATTAAAATTATTCTAATGCATTAAGAATAATTATTTCAAAATGTTCATCTCCTCCTAATAATATAAAAAGCAGTAAAGAAAAAATATTTCAGAGTGAATCTGTAGGAGATGACCAGGCTGAGTCCAAAGAGGGCTGGGTGGGTCGAGCATGTCATCTGTCTTGAGTCCCTGCATGCCCAGAAAAGATCTAAGTCCAGCCCACCTTGAATTCTATTGATCCTTATCTACCACCAATTTGCTTTGACTATCAGTAGTTCTGATTTTTGTAGAGACCATTAGTTTGCAGTAAACCTTTATATTCATTTGAACTGCCTGGGTTTCTATTTTCCCATGCTTCACTTTAATCTGCTGGTCATTTCCTACAGAATCGAGCATAAAAACTTTATTAAAAGCAAATCATATAATGATATAAACCTGTTTACAAATTTATACAGGGATTGGAAATAAATAAAAAATACGATAGCAAAACAGTTTGATTTCATATATTTGGAGGAAAACCCAGCTATTTAAATACTATTTCTGCAGAGATGAACGTATTTATTTATTTATTAACTTTGTGTGCTGTCCATCTCACTGTCGGTTCAGTGATCTATATACTGTAAGACTGAAGATTCAACGCTTTAAACAAAAGTAGGGGAAGTCATTATTTTGTGCAACTTCAAACAGCTACACAGTAAACATACCAACAGATGAATCAGAATCAGTGGTTGAATTCAGTAGCAAGTGCAGGTTTTCTTTACTCAGAAATGTTTTGGTACAGGATTTTAGGATGAGGATTAAAGGAATAAACTCCTTGTTTCCACCTTTGTGATACAATGGAAGGACTTCGGCTGCTAAGGATAAATAAAGATACCATTTCAGATAATTTTAAAAGTCCTATTACTATTACTATTACTGGAATGCTGATCCTAGTATGTTCCCATTATTTTTATGTAAAGGTTACCACACACACACACACTTGTCTGTCTGTCATCTATCTACCTATCTACAAACCTAACTATTCTTCAAATAACACCTGTTTCAGTTTCATGGAACTATGAAACATGACGACGTTACCTCAGAAAACTGATTTGGGTTTCCTGATTTGTTTAATTAATTAATTACACACTCTGTCTATGTCTGTTTCTGTGTGTATCTGCTTAACATCCCCAAATATCTTGGCCAGCGTTCAGTCTTATGTATTTTATTTGAAGAAGAGGAACATTTGCCATCTCCATAGGCAGCATAATCTCTTGGGCTGACTGCCCTCTCTGGTTTTTCGGTATTTTTTTAAGTTGCTAATCACATGTTACCACATAGCTGTTACTAATTCTCAGTATTTTCAGCATCCTCCTGTGCAGCATATGATCCACAGCCACAGTACATACACAGATAATTGCTAAAACAATATTTAAAAAGAAGTAAGGTGGGAGAGTCATTAGTGCAATCTCCCGCTGTTTGAAATCTTTATTTGTAGAATGATTCACTAGGTTGATTTCAATGCCTGCTATGCTCCTCAAGGAAAGCAATGGACAGGGAAAAGAACAGGAAAAGATAAACAAGGTAAGAGGGATGGAAGAAATACTATTTCTTTACTATTTCTACACTACAAGAAGCCACGCTATAAATACAGGTAGTCCTTGAGTTACAACCACAACTGAGACCAAAATTTATATTGCCAAGTGAAATATTTGTTAAGTGAGTTTTGTCCCGTTTTATAACATTTCTTGCCACAATTGTTAAGTGAACCATTGCACATTAAGTTAGTAATATGGCCAATTAAGTGAACCTAGATTCCCATTGATTTTGCTTGTCAGAAGGTCGCAAAAGCTGATCACATGACCCCAGGACTCTGCAATCGTCATAAATATGAACCAGTTGCCAATCATCTGAATTTTATTCATGTGACCATGGGGATTCTGCAATGGTTGTAAAACAGTTGTAAAATGGTTGAAAAATGGACATAAGTCATTTTTTTCAGTGCTATAATAACTTTAAATGGTCACTAAATGAACTGTTGTAAATCAAGGACTACTAGTACAGAGGTACTAAGTATTGCCATCTATTTTGTCTCCCAATAGAATCAACTAAGACATCATTATTGGCAAGTAGGAATCTTGAAACAAACCATGCTAAGTAAAATACATATTTTCTAAGAAGTCCTTAATAAATCATTTAATATCCAGTATGACTTTTTGGAATCTGCGGGACAATTAAAAATAGATTTTAAAAATCTAGAAGGCAATTGGAAGTTGTACAATCTGTAAGGTTAACATTCAACAGGACCACACAGAGTAACCTGAAATCTTCCTTTATACTGTAATTAGAATATCCAGGATATTACATTCACAGTCAATTCATATATGGACTAAAGGGATATACAGAAGCAAGAATGTTCTGGTTTCTGATAAAAGTTTTAGAATATTTAATTTGGTCAACTGTGACCTAAAAGACCTATCAGTTCATTAAAAGGGTGCACTCTTCGTTGTTGCTTTCTATTTAAATATGTACCTTAATCCAAATGAATATTTAAGGACAATATTCATATTGTCCTTAAATATTTCTTTGACTTTTTATCAGATTTGGTTTTTTGAGTTACACTTAGATTTAGAATAGGTCCATTTAAATTCAATTCAATTCAATTCAAATCTTTATTGTCAATGCACAACATGTGTGCAGTGAACTTGAATGAGCCTCCATTGGTACAATCACACAAAGCACAGAAACACAGAATACATTCAACACAGAATAAATTATTTATTAAGGCATTTCCATGAGTTTCTATTTTAAGTATGGCTCAACCTCTTGTCTTTGCCATGTTACACCATTCCTGATTATTTCAACAGAAGTATTTTTGGGTATCCACAAACATGTACAGAAGACTTCAGAAGTGCTTTGAAGCAGCTGCTCCAAAACATCAAGTGGATGCATCCAGCCTCTGAGAAATAGATTCACAAGGGGACAACATTCACTTGCAAAGTGCCCTATCAAATGATTTGCTCAGGCCTAGAAATTATGAATCTGTTGCATATTTTAATCTGTAAATTGTTCATGTGATTTGCTCTGTGTTGCAGTAATTTTTTACTTCTAACAGTATGACTAATTTTGCTGATTTTCTGGTTCCATTTCAATTCTTTTACTCTCTTGATGATTTGTTCAATTTTCATTTGTTCTCTAATGTGTGCATATTTTTGTATAATTTTAAATATCTTGCAGCATCTAAAATAGATATTAAAGCATATAGATAAGCATCGTTGATTTTCTTCATTGGAATCATGCTTCCTTATCACCATCACTATAAATCTTGTTTAGATACATAGTTTGTGGTTTAAATTTCTTATGGTTTGAAATTAATATTTTCTCAATAAAAGATGCAACAGAAGGCAGAGTCAGAAAATTCCAGGAGCTGTTTAGGAGAACCACAACAGTATAATATTTTTTAGAAATACTTTTCCTAGCAAAAAATATGAAAGAGCTAAGAGGAAAAGAGAATGACTGCTGCATCTCCTGCTCCACTTAGTAAAGTAGTTTTGGCAGAAATAGTTGTTCTTCAAGCATTCAGGAACCAAATGAGTTTTAGCCTCCAGGGAGGGATGGGGTAGGAGGTTTATGGGCTATTTTTTTTACCAGTTTATTTCATTTTTATTTCAAAAGAGTCCATAATTGTGTCACTTATGCCCATATGCACTTGCTTTGTAGATGGTTGTTTAATAAATCACTATAGCAATTTTTTTTAAAAAAGTCTTTACTATTTAGTATTTTTAATTTTCAAATCTATAATAGCATATAGGTAAACGATTCATTCCTATTCAACTGGACCAGCTCTCACATTTGGCTCCAGAGCATTTATGTATGAACATAAAGTTTCCAAGATTTTTGAGGATATATGTTGGAAAAACCCATGATTAATTCCTCTATTAGAAAACTTGTCATGTCCCAAAACTGACTTTTTGTAATACAACAAAACGTTAAAAAGTTATGATATTTAGGTAGTTACTTACCAATCACATCTAAATTATCTTAAAGTACCGAAAGTATCTTTACAATCCCCAAGGTATATTACAGCTTTTGAATATCCCTAAAGTTTGGAAATTGAAAGTTGGAAAATTTGTCATGCCCTAGAACACAAACAAGCTTCACTTGGATTCTAAGACCCTATACACTTTACAATGTAGAAGGAAGTTGTGTACTAAAAAAGTAGATATTTGAGAAAATGATGTACAAAAGAAATATTTTACATTATATTCATTTGGCAAGACATTTTCAGTTTTATTTCTCCCTTCTGCAATATGTGACATGAATAATGTTTAACTTCCTTAGAGGATTGCTGCTGTTAACAGTTTCAGTAACGTTATGCATAAATAACACTTTCAAACGCTCTTTATAACTACAGCTGCTGCTCTATTACAATTATCTGTTTACCCAGTGAATACCACAGGTTTTATACTATTTTCTGATGAATCAGGTTCTAACAAACAGCCTAGGAATCATGAAGATGATGACACTGGAATGTGTAGGAAGCTACAAGCAAGGTTCTTTTTTTTTTTACAGTCAATGGTGTAAACTCTGATAAATTGTGGTAGAATTTGGTATAGCTCAAAGAGCTTTGATTAGTATTGGTACTATACATGACTTTTTCTTCCCAAAACGTGTACCTTTGCAACTTAATTTGCAAATTCTGACATTTTGTTGTACTTTTTTGGAGGTGAGGGGAGACTTTTGCTTGATATTGCTACATGCATGAACCATGTTCTTCTTCTTTTTTTTTTTTTTACAATAACAGCACCATCTGATCTGTGGTGTTTGATATATACTTATTGACCTGCATTTTAAATGCTACAAATATCCTTATCTCATTTGTAAATTCTTTGCAGGTGTGTAACCCCAATTGTTTTTGTTAACAGAGAACCTGCTGATGCTGAAGGCAGTTATCTAAACACACTGTATAATAATTTCAATAAAGCAAGAAGCTGCATTCATTGTTCAGTTTCAGTCAGTAGTATACACCTTTGCAAAAATGACAGTCCGATCTAATCTCCAATCTCTACCCACCAAGTTCCAACTTTACGTTTTGATTTAAAACTGTGGGAACAGTGTACGCTTGCACACAATTGTACAAGTTATGACCATAAACCATCAAGAAGAAACAAGACTTTTGTTTATCACAATAGCTTTGCATCCTGATCCTTCTGCACTATCCTCCTGCTTGGTTTGCCAACCTACAATCAACTTGTGATTTAATCATCAAGTAAGAAGATTAAACTTTTCTTATTTTCCTAAGAAAAGTACAAAGGACAACAAACTATAAGGTCAAAGGTCATATAATCTTTACCATAGTTTGATCAAAGAAAATAGCACTGACTCATAATCATCAGTGCTTTTTCCAGCTGTCCAATGCTAGTTCAGCTGTTCATTTTCAGATGTTTTTCCATTAAAATTCCTCTGGAAGAAGGTTTTCTGAGTGTGTATACATGGATGGATGATGTATTGTTTTATTTCAAAGGTGAATTCAAGAACATGTAAAAGTAGGTGGAAGTAACTTTAAATGTGGATCCCAATTCCAGTATGTATTCCCACAGGATACGGAAGCAATTATATTCAAAGCCCTACTTACTTTTCTACTCCCCCTTTGCCCTAGTTTATAAATGTGACCTTCTTCCTACAAGTACTCAAAGGCCAACAACAGCTCTTAGTTCCCTTAAATAGTAAGGAAGAAGTATTTCTGATTTAAAAGAAGATTTTTTAAAAAATGATCACTTGAGAAGAATAACCCTGAATCAGATAAATCTGTCTGCTTAAAGCATTGTACACTGAGTTCTATATTACAGGTACTCTATATTTACAGATTGTATCTTTCTAACTCATTATATTCCCTGTATTATTCTAGTAACTCCATTCTGAATTATTATGATGTAGCACTGCGAGACATCTAGCAGCAATTCAGAAAGACTATTGTATATGCCTGCCTGAAAGTTAATAGAACCATATGAATGTATTTTCGTGTTCTGATTATAGCTCTTGGGGTTCAAACTTATAATAGATAAATCAGAAAACCCTAAATGTCACATGCTTATGGAACTTTCAGATAATTTAATTGACAGATAATAAATTATGCATTTCTTGAAAAAAAAAAACCAATGACCAAGTAACAGCTGTTTATCATATGAATTCAAATATGGCACCATAAACTAGCCCTACAATAATTAGCAGCTCCTGCTTTCAGAGGATTTTAAACTCACTGCTGGTGGCTCAGGCCACTGTAATTAACCATTAATTCAATCCTCCAATTAGTATCAATGGCAACTTTTCTCCCAGGGCAAATACTGTAGGAGCCTAATTTTGACTAGGACTAAGGCAGTACCAAATACTTAAATGTTGTCTCCCTATGCTTCCAAATTTCAGATAGTTACTATTCTTTAAAATAAGAGAAAAATCAAGAAGACAAGAACCATTTTGAATAAACATTGTAGCATGGAGCTGTCTCTTTTAATCATACAAATATTCATCTGCAATAATTATTGAAAATATTTATGCACAGTTTGCATACATTTATTTTTATATATTTCATTTTAAAGATTGATATGACTACCTATCTTAAGAAATCTGGGTTGTGAACAACAACCAAGTTCATTGTTGCACTTATTTACTAGGGTTAGATTAATTTCTGGTAAGTTGCCAGAGAGTAAATAACTATTTCAAAACAATATATGTCAGCAAATCAAACTTTAAACTTATTTACACTGTTAAAATATGATTATAGGTTAATACCTACAGTTTCCAGGAAAGACAGACTCAAAATTAAACAATGCTAATTATTTGTAGAGTCAAAGTTTCTTTACAAATATATTGCTTCAGGAGGAAAAATAAAATCAAATACTAGGTGCTATATAACTCTTATATTATAGAATTTTTTTTAGGTTCAATATTCAAAGAGTTATATAGCACCTGCCATGGCTATTTTATAAGGATAATTCTTTCCCTATCTAACTAAAAGATGTAAAGTGATATATTGGAAAACCGAATACTAAAAAAGCAGAATGTTGTGTCTTGGCCACTTGCAACCATAATCCTCACCCTAATTAATACATAAGAATTTGCTCTCAGGTATTAATTGTACATGGCACTTGCACAATTCCAAAAGACAAGAAAGTTTAAAAAATAAAACCCACCTCTGTATGCTCAAGGCTTAAATGAAATGAACATAATTGAAATGCAAAAGAAGGCTCCCAAGTAGAAGATGTGTCAATTAATATGCAAGTGATGCTTTCTTGTTTTGAATACATTATGAACTTGCAGCATGCAGCAAGTTAATATGCCACGGTATCATAAGCACCAGATGGAATGGTAGGCAGAGATGTCTCATCAAACCCTAGGAAGATGTATTAATGCTCCCTGCTTTATTTCTCCTCCCCCCTTTATTTAAACAGAAAATCCTCAGCTTTGCCTACTCTTACATGTTTTTTAGTATTCATTATCTGCTCCCAAAGCAGAATTCTCCAAAGATGTCAAAGCATCTTTTTCAGTCTATTTTATCTCTTAAAGTAAAGGCAAGAAAAAGGACCAGGCTATGCTTACTGAAAAGTACTAAATCTGAAAGATAGTAACAACAAAGATCAACAAACAGTTGTATCGAAAATATTCCAACATAAACCCAAATTGTCTTTGTTATGCACTGTGTTCTTCCCTCTCTTATCATTCATATCTCAAAAATGAATGTCATATTCAGATTAGTTTAAGGATACAAGGATTTTAGTTTCCAAACTTTTCAGAATTCTATTCTTTCCTGGATTTTCTTGAATTAAAGCAGCAAGTTCTAGGAAACTTGGAGGAAGAATGGAAAACTCTTATTCTCTTTGGGGAGACCTCTCAACCACAACTGCTCCCCCAAGGTGGAGAAAAGGTCCCTTCTAATAAGATACTACCAGTCATATCATTGACTAATTCTATGAAGGTTATGTAGCAGAGGAAATCAGGTCAATTGAATGCCTTCTTATAGAATTATCTTAAGCCAGGATGTCCTTCTGAGTAGAAAGCCTGCAAAGATCTCTCTTGTGATAAAATGACGGACTTAGAAAGGTCTCCTAGTAATCAGTCTTACAAATCTTTAACTGATGATGACTGTGAATCAGTCTTTGATCACTGGCCTTGCTTTGATTTTTCTGACTTTATCCAAACAGCTACTTGTAATTCTGCTAGACTGTAAAACTTGACCATTGATTTCATTTATCCTAACATTGACTGCTAAATATTATCCATATAAGCTTATGTCTCACTGGGTGGATTTATATACATATTTTTTTTATTTCTCTTTTAGACAAACCAACCCAGTGATGTGGGAAAATCCGATCTTAAACAATTTGTTCCTGCTACTGTTTTAATCCAGATCAGGACACATTGAAAAATATGAAATCATCTACTTTGGGAGATCACTATATCTCTGTCTAAGGGCAGCAAATGAGTGCAATATTTTAAAAAAAGCTAGTATTGTACAAAAGTAATTTTAATATTTCAAATTAATTTGAAAAATAAGTTAATCAAAACTTTTTTTAGTTCAGATTAATAAGTCTTTGTCTGCCTTAAATCTATTTATGAGCTCAACTTGACCTACTGTATATAATTATCTAGTTTCATTTTATCCCTACAACAACGATCCTGTGCGATGATTCTATCTATGCGTGGTTAAGGGTGGGCTTGAAACTAATTTCCCTAGTCTTCTTTGAACATTTTATCTATTATACCACATTGCCTTTCTAAGACTATTTAATTGCAGTAGAATTTTAATAGCTCTTCTGTGCAAGAGTTCAAATTTAAAATTAATAAAAAATAATATGATTGCCCAGATTTTTAAACAAATCTGAATATTTATTTGGAAAGAAATTAGATCAACACTAATATAAAGTCCAGCTATATCAACTGACAGGAATAAAAGGCAAATGCCACAAATCCTTTTTAAAAAAATACTTCTCATTCCCATTCCTTCTCTTTCAACACTATTAAAACTGCTTTAAAATGTTTCTTAAAGAAAAAAGATGTTTCTGTGAAATCCTTAGACATGTGAAATAGAATTTTTTGTACTGTGTTTAAATACATGGTAGCAGAGGCAGTAGTGAGCAGAACCTGATTTTAATCGAACCATCATTTTTGTAAAGGTCTGCCATCTTCATGGCTTCCCGTGTTTCCATGTAAAGGGAAGAATTTAATGTCAATGGAAAAGTTCATGATGGAACTTTTCCTAAATAGCATTATTATGAATATTGAAAACTCTATCCAGTATTCAGAATAATAGATGCTTCCTAATTGTGTTGATAATGGAAGGCAAATTTCATCAGTAATAATTATTTAAAAAAAAAAATGATATGGCATGTTTTATTGCATTCAAATATATTACAATATTAGTCAATTTTGATCTGTAAGATTAACACCTGGACATTTGTAGATTGTTCATGCAGATGATAAAATAGAGGCATCTTTTTAAAAATGATTTGTTTTTGGAATTGTTGCTTGATTTTATTTGCATTTAGTGTCATGTTTTAACAGAATCATAAAACCATACCATTAGAAAATGACCATAGAGAGCAATTAGTTTTTTCTTAGTACAGGATCCAGTAGAGAAGGTTTCTCCAAAGTGGCCGATATCAACCCCAAGGATCGACTGGATTATCTATTATTGTTATTTTTATTATTATTTGTAGCAGTACTACCAAAGTTAAAGTAATATTGATTACATTGTTTTCATATAATAAATGTTTGAGATTGATGAACAATCTGAAACTTTATGGAAAGGTCAATGAGCTAAAGGGTTTGGGGATCCTGTACTACAGCATCTCTGATAGGTGAACATACAACTTGTGTAAAAAAACCTCCAGAGCCAAATTCATGAATGGAACAACCTATTCCAGGGATTGTCAGATAATTCACTAAGATTTTCCCCAATATCCAAGAACTTCCTTCCTTGTAATTCAACCTGTTGTTTCTGTTCCTGCCCTTTGTGACAAGAGAAAATGAGTTCTCTCCTGAATGATAAATCTTCAGATATTTGAAGACTTCTATCTTACCTCTCCTTAGTAGTCCTTGCTATTAAACTATCTATACCCAGATTCTTCAATTCATACAGCCTGATTGTCAAATCTATCATTATCTTGATAATTGATTCCAAACATGCTCTAATTTACTATCATTATCTTGTTTTGAAGTATAGTACCCAGAGTTGGCCTTAGTATTCTAGGTAAAATCAGAACAATCAAATGGAACTATTATTCCTATGATCTGAACTTTCAGTTAAATTTGCTCGTTTAGAAGCAGCAGCATTTTGCTGGATCCTATTTAACTTGCAATTAACAAGAACACACAGCTCCCTTCTATATGTACCATTGCAGAACCAGGGATTCCTCATTCTGCCTTACATTTTTCTTGATGCAAACTTTAATTCGTCACTCTTAAAATCCATCCAATGTCAAGCTGACCTGACTGAGACCATTTTGAGACTTCAGTGCTGACACACTGAAGGAGAGGGATAGGGAGGGAGGAAGGGAGATAGTTGGGGTGTTGTAGTCAAAACAAAACACTTTCTCTTGGAACCAAGGACATTCCTGCGGGTGCTCTGAAGGAGGGGACTGGAGTCATCTAGCAACTGGACAGCTGGTCCTGATTGGACTATGTGAGCGTTTTGAAAAAGGGACAAACTTTTACCTTTAACTAGGTGAAAACTGTGGGAAGAATCAGAGTTGGTTTTCACCACCCTGTGCCAATATGACATATTCAATAAACCTATTCTTTGACGAAATTGCCTGCCTCAGAGTTTTGTTTGCTATTAGTTTGTTCCAAGATTACTTGGAACCCTGACATCCTATTCATTTCGTCCCACTGCTCAAGCTGTCCAGATGTTTTCAAAATTTTCTTATAAAATGTTATATTTTATAATGTTATGTTACATTTTCCATTGTTTTGTCACATGCAAATTTAATAACTACAACTGTTTGATCTCCAATCTTCTGAAATGCCACTGACTAGTTCTGCAAAATTTCTCAAAAACTACAAAAACTGGCTCTATGATTACTGCTGCTAGTTGCTTTATCATCCTGTGATGTAATCCAGCTGACCTGGAATTCTTTAACTATATCAGGGGTATCAAACTGGTGGTCCATGGGCTGGATGCATCACATGCAGGCCATGCACACCCCAGTTTTGCAAAAATACCTTGTGGTTGTCTCTTTCTTTTTTTAAAGGAATCTCCTATATCCCACATGTGGGTATATTAAGAGGAAAGATAGTTGTCATTGACTTTCAATAGTCTTGGTTACCTCTCTCTCCACAATTAATCAATTAATTAATCTATTTTTTATTATAGACCAGTTCAAGGAAAGCGAAGCACAGTCATATTTATATATTTATATCTATTGTTATATTGTATATCTATATCTTTATGTACTATATCTGTCTTTTTTTTTCTTTTAATGACCCTGCAATTCCTATATAAAATCTTGAAAGGAATTACAAAAAGCTAAAATATACTATTTAAATTAAATATATATAACACAGTATGTTGTATCAGGCCTAACTTGAAAACAACAGGATGGTGTACCTTTGTCCCATATGCCCTAGTATTTATGTAGTAATGGTAGAATGGGTCTAGTTCATATCCAATTGCAGGTACTTTAAAGTAACACATTACCACAATGTATGCCAGATCTGTACTTATTTGCTTCAGTTCTTCACAGCAGGGAATTATCTATCACATCTTCCCTTTCTCAAAATGGCTCTTGAATCTATGGGGATCCTTTACAAAGAAATAAGATTATACATATAAAAACAATGTGTAGTAGTGGATTGTACTCCAGAGTCACATGGGGGAAGAGACTCTTTCCTGAGCAGCAGAGAGACAGGATTCTTTGCGATCTTTCATATTACACAAAAGGATGAAAAAGGGTAGAGCTAATAGTACTTTATTCTGGCAAGATTTGAACAATACAGAAACTACTCTGAAGTAATTCCTCATATGGTTCTTAGTTCTGTGGCCTGATGTGTGTTTTATTTGGCATATTTATAAATCCTTTTACTTTGGCTCATTGAAAGTATTAGTAATGTACATACAATCCAAACATAGATTTAATCTGGACTATTGATAGAAGCTTTTATATCTCTTAGTTTTATACACCACCCAGAATCCAATGGCCAATACATTTAAATAAATAAGTATTTCAATAAGTAAAAAAAAGAAACCAGATATATTTCTGTTTTCTAAATATCAAAATGTTAATATTTTACAGAAAATGTATTAAGTCCTTAATATCATAAAGAAAACAATGCAATCTTTGGGAATTAGTTTGGTTTACCCTTTAAAGAAATAACTGAAAACTAAATATTGCCTGAGGGTTAATTTTATTTTTCTACTAAGCTGAGCTGGCAAAATGATTTCAGTAGGTAGGCTTTAAGGAAATATAGCTATTTGTTTATTCAATAGTTGGTTAAACAATATTTCACATCCTGGCTATGAATTTAAAAAAGAAACATTTAAAGTACTTAAATACAGAGCATATAGCAAGAAAAGGTGTGAGGATTTAGAATAGATGGCTATTTTGTTCCAGGGCCTGCAGATTAATTAACCATTTGTCTGAACTAGAGAGTACAGACATAAGTATATTTTACAATATTGCCATATGAAAAAGAGAGAAATGTTATGAATTTTACGTTCTTTATTCTCTAAACAAAGGGATATTTCATCCTCACCAACATTCGTTCTCTATCTTAGAAAAGTAAAAAGGGATCATCATCTACTTGGCTTTTTATTCATTCATTCTATTCATAAGCAAAACTGTTAAATCATATAGGACTTAGTTTTGTCTGTGTTGTATTTTTTTTGTCCTGATGTCACAAATAGTACCTTGTATTGACCTGACCTTTGAGCTCAGCCCAAAACTTGGAATTCAGCCTAAATTCTGACAATGTGAAAAAAAAAACCAAATTACAAAATAAATTATGAGGCTATCATGATGGTTGGTGTCTACACCTTTGGATCTATACTTTTTGGGAAATGACTCTTTCCATTGTAGTAAGTCATACATTTGTGTTTGTCTGACAACACTTCTCAGAGTGCACAAGGAATGCTACATCTGAAAGGAGGAATGAATCATTAAGATGGATGATCTAGTTCTGAAATAAAAACTGCTTCAGTTCAAACCCAGGCAAAGCTAGAAACAGTTCCTTGCTTGGAGCTTTCCGTGGTCCTGAAACTACTGAACTTCTTAGCATACCCTTTGGGCATCAGTCAAGATCACAGAGCATCCAGTCAAACACATTATAGTATAGAAGTATGCTAAACCCTGTACCTCAATAACAACAATCAGAGATAAATGTACTAACATCAGATAAATTGGGTGAGAAATATGAGTGTTAAATTTATGTACTAGTATTTATAGACATAAATTTGTTGTTTAGCATGTTTATTTGATATCCTGAGTATCTGGAGATAGGTAGGATATAATGTTAGAAAATAAATAAAGCTCCCCATATTTTGCCATTAAACCTATTTGCATTAATATATACTCTGTCTTGGTACATTCTATTGTTGTATATAATGTATACATAGAATAAAGGTGTCTTCAGGATTTTTTTCTTTCAGCTAGAATAATTCCCTGACTATCTCAGGGAAGAAATGCTTGTTATTCCTCACTATTGTGAAACCAAATGGCTGAATCTAAGATAATTTTTATTTATTTATTTATTTATCATATTTA
>JAEANM010004613.1:0-20563 GCA_017656035.1 Myanophis thanlyinensis
AAATGCGTCTCTACTTACAAAATTTTCAAGTTACAAAACGGCTTCCGGAATGAATTAATTTCGTAAGTAGAGGTACCACTGTACATGTACATCACATATACATATAAAAATATATGTGTAAGTATTTTTGTAGAATTGTGTACTCATAGCAGAATCAATCTAGCAGAACTTCAAACCTTTCTGATCATCAAGGTATATTCATTATAGGTTCACCTTGAATGTTTTTTTCTAAGAAATTATACTAATCTAGTCTCCATTTTTAAAAGAAGGTTGAAATATTGAATACCTGAAACATCCACCCCCTGATTTTGACATGTGTGAAGTAAACACTTCTGAAAACTAGGCCATAGGGCTGGTTTTCTCTGTGGCACAGCAGAGATTCTATATTTATAATGCTTGTTAGGAAGCACAGCAAGACATTTCTATGTCATAATACTATGACTGCTATCAAACAGGATACAAATACATTAGAAAGCATCATTAGGTTAGCAAACACTATATTTTTGTTTATATCTATAATTCTCTATAATTGTGTAAATTTATAATTAATTTATTATGTTCTATCTTAGTGATATTGGATCCTTTATTCTGTGGTTTTCCACTCAACACTGCAGTTCCAATAAAAATTATCAATACACGATGAAAAAAGTGACTGCAACGTTTCCCATTAAGAAATTAGAACATATAGTAACATAGTAATTTCATTTTATGACATAAGGCATACATCATTTTGCAGTGGTTTTTGTCTTACTTTCACTGGAAATATCTTGCAAATGTCTAAATGTAGTCATTAAGTTACAGTATATACAAGAAGATATGAAACCTTTTGGTATATGTCTTCAATTCCCTGAATTAACAATTAACATGACTCCCCCCCCCCCTTTTCATTCAGTCATTTCTGATTCTTGGAGATGGCCTGGACATGTCTCTGCAGTTTTCTTGGAAACGTTTTTCAGAAGAGGTTTGCCATTGCGTCTTCCCAAGGGAAGAGAAAAAATGACTGGTTCAAGGTCACCGGGCTGGCTTTGTGTCTAAGATGGGACTACTGTTTCCACTACTGTTTCTAGAATTAGGCAACCTTCCCAATGTGATGTCATCTTGCTCTTTGAGTTCTCCTGTAGCAATGTTGGCTGGAAATTTTGGGAACTGAAGATATAACAACTAGAGCAGGTAGCTATATATTTGCAAGGCAGTCCTAGAAAACAATGTGCTAATTGGTTCATACCTTTTCTTATTTTCTTCTAGTGTTTTTATAAAACAGGGATTTGTATACCAAGATTGATGGGATGTAAATGATATTCACAAATCACTATTTTACATATTATGTTCAAAGGTTAATTTGTGCACTTTTTATCTAGGTAGAGTTACCTACAAAACATTCAAATTTCCAATATCATAGATAAATTCTTTCCTATTGTGCTGTATTCATCATTATCATCATTTTCCTAAAAAGGCCAGCTATCTGATCTAGTCAATTAGGATCAATTCCTCCTCCATCTATGCAGGAGATCATTTCAGGACCTCAGAAACGAACATTTTCAATATCTATTCCCGTATTTTGGAATTTTCTCCCCACAAATTCAATCCACTTGTTCCCTTCTGGATTTCAGAAGTTAAAATCTGGTTGTTCCCTCAAACACAGGAAGAGGGCATGCTGTGACTGGTCTTGAATCTGGTGAATATAGTTTTGTGTATTTTCTTTTTTTACATAGAAAATATTTTTAATATTTTACTGGTGACAATAAGGACAGGCTTTTCTTATGTTATTGAAAGATCTCCTTCTCTTTCCTTTTAGCCACTCATAGTTTTTATGCATAGCTACATATAAAATGAATAAATATATACACATTGGATGTTATTGTAATTGTGCAAGAATAGCACAAATCTACCTTCAGTCAAATGGATTTCCAAGTAATGTAAGGGTTGCATATAACTTATACAGCAACATACAGAACATGACATCTTGTTGGGTTTGGGTGATAGTGATGTCAAATTTGTTTTAGTTATTCTGCTAATGCCAGATATTTATGTATGGGATGAAAAACTATTTAAAAACTCTTATTTACATGGAAGCAAGCCGTGACCACAAACATATGGTCTTCCATTATGTACAAATAGATCATTTTAGGCAAAACTAGTAGAGAAAATAGATCCAATTTTGTTCCAATCTTATATTGACAATTGTAATTTGATTATGTTCAGTGCTATTTAAACCCAATTTTATGAGAAATATCTCAATACAAAAGATTTACAAGCAGATTGCACAGTGGAAAAAGAGTTAAAGAATGAAAATAAAATCTTGCAGAAGATCTGAGATGCTTAAAAGAGAAGATGTTTAAACTCTAAATTTACAACTTTAACAATTTAAATTCTTAAATATTAAAACACTAATCTAATGACTGATATAGTGTTAAAACAATTGAATCCTGGATATATGATAAAAATAAGTTTATATCTAAAAGTGGTTAAGATTCTGACATACAATGTCAAGTAAGGGAGCTGTACTATACAGTGATTATACAATCCTTTAAACTTGCAACAGCAAATTGCACAAAATTTTGTGACACTTCTACACTTGATCATTAACTTGTCACTTAAAGTGGAGAAAAGGTTAGTCTGAGATTTGCTCCTTCCATGCCATCTTCTCTCTTGGTCTTTTAGTTAAAATCAAAGTGCAGTGACTATTTTTATCAATTTTAATATCAGTACCTTTCAGCAACTGAAATGTATATATCTGTATGGACTGTGGCCTACATAAAAAATGTGCTACCTAATGATTTCAGCAGATAAATATTTTTTCTTGAAAAAACAATTTCAGGAAATTAGACTTCAAAGTATTCTATACTAAGCTTTTAGAAGATATTTTGTATTCCTTCTTTAGATTCTGAATGATGCAATTCAACTATGATGCAATGTAGCAAGGAATTCCACAGCCCCAAATCTCAAGATTTTTGTTTTTGTTTTAAAGGAATCATAAATAGATTAGTCATATAATTTCACCAGAAAGATTGGAACTAAGAATGGTCGTATTAAAAGAAATAGTATTGCTTTTAAGATTTAAGCTCAGTATTTGCAGCAAACCCTAAGAAAAATATCCAGCAGAAGTCTATAGAGGATCACAGATTACAGAATTGGCTGGATAGTCAATTACTATTAGTGTTAGGACAGCATCTTATCTATTTTTATGGGAAAAAAGGTTTGCAGAATAGTTATCATAGACAAGTGTTTCAGAGGTGCTGTGCCTTAAACTGAACTATTCTTTTTATTTACCAAGTGCCAAAAAGTACACGCTTTGCATGTGCCATCCACAAGGTGAGTGCCTGTGTGCAGTGCACGTGTAGATGGTGCAGTTGCACAGGTAGCACATGGAGGAGCTGCACATGTGCAGCTTCTTCATGTGTGCTGCCTGTGCAACTGCACCATCTGCACATGCATGCAGCTTTTGCATGTGCACTGCACATGCACTGCACACACTCACACATACATAAGCAATTGCATGTGCATGCGCAGGAGAGCTCCAAAGACCAGCTGAATTTCCTGCTGCAATCGTGAGCATGCACAGCTGAGGCCCAAAAACCAGCTAGGTCTCTGCAATCGCACATGCATGCATGTGCAATCACCTGTGCATGCTCAGTTGGAGGTAAGTTGGCTGACAGCTAGTGTGCCCAGCAAGATGGCTCTGTGTGCCACCTATGGCACCTGTGCTATAAGTTCGCCATCACGGGGCTGTGGGATATATTTTTGATTGTGTAATTTATCATTTAATTGTCAGTTTTAAGAAACAGAGCATTAATTGTACTTTATTTTTAACAAACTCTCTGACGGAATATACAAAACTTGTCACAATTGCTTTCTGAGGTTGACAGATAACAGTATCTGAACAGATAAGAACTAGGTGTATAAGGAAATGACTACAGCTGGAATTCAGATCTTCAAGATCTCAGGTGGATGTTATGTAGCATAACATAACCGTTCTCACATGTTTGTCTTCTTTGAAATAGCGATTTTTACTTTTATGTATCTTGGAGGTTTTGATAAACCATTTTAATTGGACATTTGTAACCAGAATCTGAAGAAGTGTGGTTAACTGAGTATGCTGTGAATTACCTTTTAGGAAGCAATTACAAGATCAGTTCATAATGAACCACATCTGTAAAGAACCTCTGCAAATTGATGTTTCTATTTTGTTAACACAGTATAGTCCATAAAATTCACACAGAGATTAATTTCAGTTGTCTCTGCAGAGAGCATATCAGAGTGGGGTTTAAAACCCCACCTCTGGCCCGGGAGGGAGTAGCTCATTGTGTGAAGGAAAGTGAGCCCCCCCACCCTTTACCTACCATACTTTATCCGTACACACAGAAACACACACCCAAGGCTCGATAAAGGTTATCGGATTCAAGTGCACTTAAAGAGATGAGGCAGGTTTTGTTTTCCTTTTTATACTTCGTTTTAATCGCTCGCGATGGCCATACACACGTAAATGCAGCCCAACGAGCTGCTGATCCCCTTTCTGTTTCTTTTGTTGCTTTGAAAATGCCAGACTGTAAATTGCCTGAGATTTCGACGGGGTGGGGTGGAGAAGACGAAAGGGAGAGAGAGGGGGCGTGGAGAGAATCAGGTCACCCGGGGGACTGGCTTTGTATTGCAGAGCTTCGGGTGGAGAAAGGGAGGGGGCGGAAACACAGCCTCTTTGTCAGTTGCAAAGACTGATTTGATGCCCTTGATTATCATTCGAGGGAACTCCCTTCCCAGCCCCTTCTGCCCGGCACAGTCCGGAGTGGCAGAGAGGGGCTTTAGATGGGCGGGTAAATTGATGGTTGAGCGAAGCGACATTACGGAAGCCAACGCAGTCGTGAGCTTGGCGATGGTACCGTTGCGCCCACCTGTAATTCCAGGCGGCTGATTGGCTGCTGGAGACACCGACCCCGCCTGTCAGCCAATTGGACTATTTGAGAAAGACGAGAATGCTCTGCCTCTCCGTGGAGGGATTCCTGGAGAAGCTGCAGAACAGTGATGCTCTGACTCCACTCTACCCCACCCCACCCCCAAATTGGCTCTCGCGTTCTCTCTCTCCTTCTCTTCCCCTCCTCTTAGCCATCCAGCCAGCAGCAGATGAAACCCCCAACATACAAAGCCAGCTCGTAGAGAGCAGGGGAGGGAGGGGGGTGCACAGACTTTTTGAGGCGCGGAGACGAGCTTACTCGCACCCCTACACTTTTCGCTCCTCCCCCCCCCCCCGTCCTCCTCTTTTTTGGAGGAGTGTGTGGCTACCCCTGAAGTCTCCCATCCCAGGAGAGCCGTGCAGAACAAGACCAAATCCTACTCGTCTCCCAGACTGGAACGCTGAAGGACAGGCGTCTCCTGCTCCCCTGTTGTCAGGTAAGGAAGCGCCAGGATGCGCTTGGTTGCAGTTCCTCCGCCTTGTGGCGGGGCTTTGGATCCCGTTTGTATCTCTGTGTGTGCGTGCGTGTGTGTGTGTGAGAGAGAAAGCCAGAGAGAGAGAGGGAGAGCGAGAGAGCGAGCGAGTGCAGTATATGTGTATGCGTGCGCGCGGACGCGTACAAACACACGCACCCACACAAATAATATATAGCGAATTCGAGAAACACTGTAGACCTAGAAAACCAGGGGCGAAGACCGGAGTGGCCTCCCGAAAGGGCAGTGGAGCACATGTTTCTTTCTCGAATACTGGAAAAGCAGTTTCCCCACTGTCTGATGACTTGAAATCGCTTGGTGGACATCTGACAATCTCCACCCATTCTCTTTAGACAAGCCCTCCACCCACCTAGGTTTTCTGTTCTGGAGAAGTCAGCTGGTGGGTGTCATGGGGTAAAATGGAAAGCGGGGGGGGGGCAGAAAGGGGGCGTCAGGGGAAAGGGAAGAGGAATTGTGTCCGCTATTCAGCGGTAAGGACCAAAACAGAGTCCGAACCAACTATCAATAAAGCAGTACGCAAAACCTTCAGCTGACAGATAGAATTAGCTCCCGAAAGAATCGGCTTCGGATTTGTTTTTGTTCTTTTCTCCCGAGAGCCACAAAGGGGAGAGGGTGGAAATAGGGCGTGCGCAATAAAGAAGTTAATTGCAATTCGTTTTACAAGCATCAGTCTTCTGACTTTACTTTTCTTCTCCTACAAACGACCATTCGGCTAAGAAAGACTTGCACATTTAACAATTTCCAAAATCAGGTATTCCCTCCTTTCCTCAATGGTTTGTAGGTCTGAATTTATCAGCATCTTTCTGTATTATTAAGGTTGTTGCAGATATATATGTTATTCTTCAGTAGTATTCCCACGGGGTGTACAAGGCTTTTGTTGCAGTGATGATGATGGTACATGATTGAAGTGGCAGTTTTGAGATTTTAAAAAATGTTTGGTACAGATTTTCCCTTAAATATTTTTAGGAATCCGACAAGATTTGTAATGTTTAGATTATTGAAAACCTGTTTTTTCTTCAGAGTTCCTCTTGCACTTTTTTCATCATGGTGATTTATGATTTGCTGACATTGTATATTCACTGTACATTATTATAGTATGATTTGAAAGAAAAGGTATACTTAGGTTTATCCATCTTGTTACAACAAAAAAGTTGAAGGAAACAAGTCAAAACTTTTGAGAATTGAATTTCTGTTTTCCTAGAGAATAACATGCCTCTGATTTAAAAGGTGTAAAATCATATATCAGTGTATGATACATATATTAAGGACACAAAAATCTGAATTTTTCAATAATCTTTAGTCCATCATCATTTATATGAACTACTGTTATTTATTAAATCTAGCTGAGTGATTTCTATCAGATAGAAAGTGATGAAAAGAAGTCCCTGTATAAATTTAGGTGGAAAGCTTTCCAGTGCAATCACAAATGAACAGGGAAAAGTCTGATCATAAACTATAGATCAATATTATCCACTAGAAACCTGCTTTGCATGGGGAATGTTAATTTTTCTTCCCTTAATAGTTACTTAGATCAGGATTACTAGATTTTAGCAGCAGTTTCCCCATTTTTTCCCCGACATACTCTGTGTTTTGTTCGAAAGCCAATCAACACAGTCATTTTACATACTTAGGTGCTATAACCTATAACTTACTTGTTTTTGTGCATTGTGTTTTGAAAGTAAGAACAGTCATTCTAATTTTGTGCATGCTTATTTTATCTTGAGCACTTTTAATTAAAATAGTTATTTTTATGTTTAAACTATATTACTACCAAATTACATAGAGGAATTTGGTTGACTCAACAGAATCCTATTTATAGAGTTAAGAAATATGCAATATCACATACAAATATCCAAAACATTCATTAATGTAGCATTTTCCCCATATGTATGTGTGCTTTCTATACATTCATAATGTTGTGATCCGTGTAGAAAACAACTTTTAGGAATTATAAAATGGCTAAAAAATACTATGTTCCTTATAAATAAGTAAAATGGATCTGTTTCTGAAGGATATATGTTGTTAATCTGTTGCATGAAAATCAATAGAGTTTTACACAGCATATTTATTTGAAGTTTTCTAATAAGTCTTTATTTTTTAAACCTTGCTTAATTTTATGTTTTATTTGTAGATAACATGCTAAGACTTATATGCCAGTTTTATAAATATTACTGTATTATTTTTATTGGAATATTTAAAATATATGTGCCTTGAAAATAAAACAAATCCTTTGACTCAGTTACCGTATACAATTCATTGAGGCATTTCCTCTAAAATCAGTCAAAGATGTAAGTTTTCTGAGAATTTATTTGTACATAGAAAAGCAAATACAGAAAATGGTGAGAAAAAAGTATCATGGGGCACAGGATAATGGCATGTTGTTGAAAATTATCCTGTAATGCACTTACAAATACAATTACATGCTTCTGCAACCATATTTTAAGTCAAAACAATATAATATTGTATCTTTTTAAAAGGTTTATTTTTAAAAAAAAAATATTTTTATTTATTAATACCGTAATTGAAGCCAACATGCAGATCCTAATTTTAAAAGCTTATTCTGAAACTGAAAATTTTGTATATAATGTATCAAAATCTGGATCTTTCCTCCCATTTAACAAATAAAAATATGCCGTTTAACACATTTGGCATATGGAATATGAAAATTAAAGGTAGATGAAAATTATTGAGGTGGAAGAATTTTTGATACTAGTATAACTTGTAAAGACAAATATTAGATTGTCACACAATTAGAGATCTGATGGGTAATGTAAAAGTAGAAAAGGTTGCTTTGCTAGTATTATAATAGAAGAATATCCATATAAGTCTAGTTAGCATAGCAGGACTCTAAATATAACATGGAGGTTAATGATAGTTGTTTGATTATATAATCACAAAAGGATTTAAAGAAATCTCTTAAATGCTTTAATGTTATTGGGAATGTGCTATGTTTATAGCTTGAAAAATGAAGTTCAAGCACAAACTCAGCTACATGTAACATGTTGGGGAAAAACTATTAAAAAGAATAATCACATGAAAACATTCAAATATTATCTAAACTTTTGCTATAAATTTTAAGGTTTAAAATTATTTTTTAAATTATTTAAATTATTTTTGATATAATTTTCATAAATTATAGCACCAGCTTAAATACTGTAAGTCAGTGATATATTTGTCCAATATATTGTACAAAGATTATTTTCAAAGATCTATATATTCATTTATCTTAACGCATAATTATACATGAAACAAAGTGATCTTGTTGGTGTTCCCAGCAAATTGTTTGGTTTGAGTATTAGTCTGTATCCAGAAGAGCATAATTAGAAATGCACACAAAAAGCTTTTCAGGTAATGCTTGGACTTACATGTGGCATTTATAAAGACTACTTCACCTTAAACAAGCTTAAGTAAGTAAATATAGCACAGTACCATATTATCTAAACAAATACTTGAGGGTTTTCTATGTATAAAGTAATCTGCATAACTGTAGTTGCCGATTTTTTAAATGTAATGCGCTAATCAACTGGAGGAGACTTTAAAAGCTTCTGGAAATTTTTTCTCTTACACAAAAAAACAACATGCAAAAAATATGGCATTTACCTAAATATTAAAAAGTATAGTTTTTGTTAATACTTTGGATTCAACACTAATAGAGATATCACTATTTTTGCTATCTTGATGTTCATCCAGTATTCAGTTGTAAATGAAAAAAGGATCATTGTTACATTAAATAAGCAATATGCAAAAAAATGTCTAAAGATGTTGCAATTATCTATGGATTTATTAAGAAAAATGGAAGATTTCACATGCAAGTTGTTCTGAGCAAGTATTTGATTATGATACAATGATCCTTTTGATGCTTGGCTTTCATACTTTGAAATTGTACTTTCTTAATTACACAATTCTAAAGATTGTTGATTACTTCAGTAGAAATTCCACTGATCTTACAAATGGTAGAATATGAAATCTGATGTGTAGTGAAGAAATGTGATTTTATATTTATTCAGAATTCCAGGCTTGCTTTACTAACATTTGTATTTTACTAATCCTATCTACTAGGCGTATCTTCATTTCTCTTCTAAAGGAAGAATGCTTTCTTTTGAATTTATAAATATTAAGAGTCTCTCATTCCTGGAGAAAAGTCTTTCTGTGTGGTCCTTAGGAATCAACACCAATTTGATGGCAATAATCAGTTTATCATAAGTTCTGTTTTACAGATGCAGTACCATTGACTGAAGAGTGAGAAACTAAAAATATTCAATATGATTTACTTGGTGAATTATTAGTTATTTACTACCTTATGGTTCTTCGACAATTATTGGGCTTCACAAACATAACATACAATGATAACTTGGGAAAAAGTAAGATATTAGATTACTGTAAGGGTTGTGACACATAACAGAGCAATTACAAAATAGAACATTATAATATTTATGGTTCATTTAACAGGTTTTGCATATTGATACAGATAGTCTTTGACTTATTTCCATAATTGGGACAGGATCTTCCATTGCTAAGCAATGTGATCAAGGAGTGGTGTTTGATTTTATTACCTTTTTTGCCATGGTCACAACAGTCATTAAGTGAATCACATAATTGTTAAGTAAATCTGGCTTTACCATTGACTTTGTTTGTCAAAAGCCCCATGGAAAAATAGCCAATGGGGCTCATGTGACCTTAAAATGCTGCAATTGTCACAAATACATGCCAGTTTCCAAGCACCTGAATTTTGATCACATGACCACAGAGATACTATAATACTCATAAGTGTGAGGATTAGTCATAAGTCACTTCTTTCAACACTCTTATAACTTTGAATGGTCACTAAATGAGTGGACATAAAGATTACCTATAGGGTAAAATGTGTCAAACCATATATTTTATTACCATGTGTGATACTATCTTAGAATTTCCTACATAACAAATGCCCATAATCATACTACATTTCTTGGTGATTGAAATTTGGCTGCAGGATTTCTAAAGAACAAAAAGAAAGGGTGTTCAACTCCAATATCCTCACAGCACAACCCTAAGCATAATCATTCGAAAATAAGTTCCACTGAATAAGTGTAGGTTGATAAAGTATTTTCTAAAGGGTACACTTGTTTAATGGTCAGAATTTAAGTGGAATAGATGAATGGATAATCACTCCTGAACTTTGTTTTACCAGACTAGTGTGTTTGTCTATGAACAATAATGATAAATATATTTGAATACATTGGAACACATTTGAACTTTAAAATTATCTGATGAATGGAAATGTTCAAAGACCTCAGTTGAAGTCAAATAAATCTTTCAGGTAATTTGTAAATTGCTTCAGACTTTCAACAGTTATATGATTCATCTTGATTCATTTTTATAATGTTGTTGTTTTGTTTATTAACATTTCTTAAGTCTGATAATTTCCCCGATTAAATGCTAAAAGAAAAGTGCTGAGAAAATCATTTGGACAAGTATAAAAGCTTCACGGCATCTAATATGTCTGCCTTGATTACTACTTTCTAGACTTCTGCCTTTTTTTTAATTATATGAAAAAATACTGACTTGGTTCCTTGTTTTTGCTAACAAAGAAAACTGAACTGTTACAATGTGCATGTTTACATATATTTCATATTGCTTATAAATATTGACATTCTTGGAACCAATATTTCAGTCTTGATTTTATATACATATAAAGTAGTAGCAGAATGTAGAAAAACATATATCCTTCTCAAAGAAAACACAATTTTCAATTTTGTTTCACAGAAGTATCCAATGAAATAATGTTTCTATTAAAAGAGGAAGAGATGCACTCATTGGTGGATTACTTGTTTGACAGACAGTCCCAGTTTTAATCCTTCGAATCTTTTCTTGTCTGGAATACCTAACTAGATAACTCTACTGGATGGGCTATCTGTTATTTAGAAGGACAGTTGGGTTGATCTACTAAATAACCATTTCATATTTTTCCTTCATCCAGACTGCTATTAATGTATCTCACAATTTACATATACATACATATACATAAATGTATGTATGTATATAAAATTATGTTTTACAATCAATTGATACATACTTTCTCACATTTATCTGTGAAACTCAAGAAACTACACACTCTTACAATAATGTATTTGTTCCCAATGTATTTGATTATGAAAACAATATATTTGAACTTCTATAGATCTTTCTCTTATCTTGTTTTCTTGCAGGATTAATTCCACATGTTGACTATTTATACTAATTTCCTCATATTTAAGAAAGTGAGAAACACTTTTTGTGTAAACTCTGGTTCAGCAGCATTATTATGTGTGGTCATCCTTTCCTAGACCAGTGTCCTAAACATGAGTTGGGACTATAGTATTTGGAATTTGTCTTGTTAGCTTAAAATTTTGGAATCTATAGATCCCCAAAATGGTGAGCTCCTGCTTCGGGAAAAAGCTGTCAATACACTACTGCTAATATCTATTGTTTGAAGAAGAAAAACAAAATTCTGAAAATGAACCCTTACATCAATTTCATTTACTGTATATACTGTATATATTTGTAAAAGTTTTTTTAACTTCAAAATAAATTGAACTATTTCAGTAATGTAGAAAATGCACAGATCATGTTCATGTTGTCAAATCATTCAGATAGTATAGGCTTTTGTTGTTTTTTTCTTTTTTCTTTTAGAAACTGTTATGATTTAGTTTAGCTGGACAATCTACCCTAGTTAAAATGCCTGGCAGAATTGTGAATGTGCATTTCAACATATTTCACATATTCTCTCAAAAACATTCTTAAAAGGAAGTTATTTTAATTGTAATTGAAATCTTCAGTCATTTACTTTCTTGAAAACAAATAAATATAAACATGATATTAACAAGCTTTGAGGATACATTTTCTATCTGGAAAAAGACCCAAGAGAAATTTTGAGCACTAGCTGTAATATTAATGCATGGAGGGTGCTTTTGTTAATTAAAATAAGTTACATTATTCAGATTTGACAATATTTTCTGTTTTGCCTTATTATAAGAAAGTGATACACCTCTTCAAATCTCTAAGCAGTCTTGTTAAAATTAAGCAAAGTAAATCCTTGAATTGGGTTTCAAATAATTAAAACTTACTGTCAGTTCATTAGAATTTTGGGAAGTTGGAGTCCATCCCATTTAAAATGATTAAATATGTTCTGTCACACAGAGACACATGTGGGATACTCTTGTATAACAGTTTAAAAAATAACTGCATAATGTTTATGGGAATGTTTATTCTTCTCAAAACATTTGAGATATTTTGAGATATTTGAGAACATTACAAGAACTTCCTAAGCAACTTTTTAAACAGTTCCCCATTTACAAATAAGAGAATTAAATAACTGTAAGCACAGAATTAACTTCGAACATCTCTTTGAGAATATTCTCTTAATCCTAAATATGTAAATCCCTCTGAGCTCAGTGGGTCTTGCTTCCACATTTTTGTGGCTATACAGCCACAACATTAATAAGAGTGCCTATCTCTGGTGGTAACATGTTCCGTAGACCTTAGGCTGTGGGTTCTGAAGGTCAAGTATAATTTATCTCCTCTATAGCTTATCAGGATTACTGGTTTCAGAAGGGAACTGCAGGCAATTCAAATCAGGATAAAGACCCGAGCAGAGAGCAACCAGAGACAAAGCAGTCATGCTTTTGTTAACATATGACCTTGTTGTATTTTTGGCACTTCTGTTCTTTAAATGCTACTGGCTGTGATTCTGAGGGTGTGAAAAGTATATTTAGATGTACTGGAGAGGAAGCTTGCAAGAACCTGACTATAAATATAATGAAGGAAGCTAGTTACACAGAGAAAAAGATACATACATCTGTGCAGATTATAACCAATTCATTTTGGTGACTTGACAAATTACATGGTTCTGCTTCAGTATGGCAAACTGCCTTGTAAAGGTGAGAAACTGGTGATTCTCAGTCAATATTCCTTTCTACTCTTTAGGAGCACGTATTGGGGTCCTTAATAGAGATAATTTTGAAGAGTATCTTTCAAATATGTATTATATAGAAGAACCCTGAAAATATAAGCACATTTAGACATTTTATAATCAGATATAAAAAAGCTATCAGAAAGCCTAGACTGCCCCCCAAATATCTGTGTGAGACTTGCAAAATGATCTATCACTGGATCGTGAGCTTGAATAGTTTTGCAACCTCCTTTTGTGAATAGATCTAGAAACTTGGTTGTTAATTCACATTTGTAATTTGAAAATGTTGTGTGTTCAGATTATGTGTATTCATGCTATCTTGGAGTGATGTTTTCAGAGAAAAAAAGGCTATTGGCAGGTCTTCTAGGTGGAGTTTGGGGCTGATGAATTTAAGAGCTATGCAAAATGCTTATGGAGCATGTTTAGATTAGAATAGCCAGGGAAGCTGCAACATCACTGAAAGAAACATAACAATAACAGCACTCCCACTTTCTTGCATCAATAAATTATCAATAAAGAAGAAAGAAAGGCACAAGAGGATCAGTCATCCATGATTTGATCCTAAAATAGGGAAGACTTAAGAGACAAAATGGAAATAGAGAGAACTTGTTTTTATGTTTATATTTGCAAATGAAAAGCAAACATAAAATACAAAAGGGAAAAGAATAATGAACCAATGATAAAAACAAAGATAATATTAAATAACCAAACGTGCTAGAAAGTATGCATTAAAGTTGGTTATGGACAAGTATACAACTGAAATTTTACAAAATTCAGTAAAGTTAAATATGATTGCATTATAACGGAAAAATAGGGAAGGACCTCATGAGACATGTAATTCCTCAAAAATGAGATTAAAAACAATTGTGAATAATTCCAAAGAGTCATCAGCAGAAGCAGCTAATTTGCATAAAAATTAATCAAATTTAGAAAAAAATGTATATAGAAAGTGGGGAAAATCTCACACACACTGAATATGGAGGTACTTGGTGGAATATTGATAGGTGGCATAAAACTGAAGCTTGACTAGCAGGAAAATTAAAGCAAAGGAAGACTTGCACACATTCAACCTATGTGCCACTTATACTCATTCCTGGGATGGGAAGCTCTTCAGACAGTTGCTAACCTATTACTGTGTTTCCCCGAAAAGACCTATCCCAAAAAGAAGCCCTAGCCTCATGTTCATGCTTGCACCTAAAACAAGCCCTATTCCAAAGTAAGCCCTAGTTAAACCCCACCCACTATCTGGTTGTATGAGAAGGGGTGAAGCGCAGGCTTAAAGATCAAGCTAGGGCAGGGGGAGGGGGAGGAGCTGCACCATGCACCTGTATCCACTTACCTTAGGAATGCTGTGGCCAGGCCTCCCATGCCCTGACCCTTGTCATGCTGCTACCCAACTTCTTCTATAGCCACTCATGACTGCTCACGGCAGGTTTATTGTGCTGGCACAGCCTCTCACAATAGGACATTGTGAGGCTTCTTGTGCTGTTGTGCATGGGAGTGGTGGCATTGCAGTGAGGTTTATCATACCAGCACAGCCTCCTGCAGTGTAATGCTGTAAGGCTTGTTGTGGCATTACATACATGAGCAGGGCACCACCGTGACATTCAACATACTGGCATAGCTGCTCGTGGCTGCGCTGGTGTGACAAACTTCATGAAGATCCATTTCTGGTGGAGTTTGGGGGAGAGAAACAAGCCAGGGTGTCTGCTGCTTCTGCTTTCCTTCTGTGAAGCCAAAAGTTTGCAAAAGGCAGGAAAGTGAAATGCCAAGCTTGACCTATATCCACACCTCGTGTATTAAACCCACTTTCTCAGCCTACTACCCAAGTTACTCTGTCCTCCTGCCTGAGGCTTTAAGAATTACCTCTCAAATGAATTCACCCACTTTTTTACCATGAACACCCTGCTCCTGGCTGAGGGTAAAGCTAAAGCAGGAAGATGCTGCAACTGTGGCTCCAACTGTACCTGCTCTCTGGCCTTGAGCATGCTCAGAAAGCACCAGGAATGTCTTTTGCAGCAGCAGAGGCTGGAGCCGAATCACCATTTTCAGCTTCTCTGGGATGCTGAGCTGCCCTGAAAGGTAGGGCAAAAAAAAATTAAGATGCCCCTCGAAAAGGAGCCCATTTTCTTGGGGGGGGGGTGTCAAAAGAAAATAAGACCAGGTCTTTATTTTCAGGGAAACATAAAAGTTACTTCTTGACTATATTATTGAAATACAACTGGTCCAAAAGGCAAATAAAAAAAAGCAGCAACGGGTACATCTTTGTGTCATCACTGCTCCACTAGCTACATTGGCTGTCAATTGGCTTTTGGGGGCAATTCTAGGTGCTGATTGCAATCTATGAAATCTGCAATCCCTATAAGGTAAAACGGAACAAGAAGCAAATAACATGTAGACCTAAAGCAACTTTTATTAGAACAGTGTAGTAACAGAACTGAGGGGAATCTCATTTTTCTAAACAATATTCTATCTTTTGCTGTTTTAATTATATGAGTCACCTGGTATCATTCTGCAGTTTTTTTAAAACCAATAAATAACCCCAGAATAAGTTGAGGCTGGAGAAAGATAATAAGAACAATTGTGCTTTTTCAGGCATATGCAAAAGAAAAAGAAAAGTTGCAGCATTGTTTAACTACTATTTGATTCAGTCTTCTCCAACTAGAGAATATGTGTATCCATATTGATATGGAAGAATTGGTTAAAAGACCCAGATTCCAGCTTGATCTTAAAAGAAACCCAGAGAAAATGTATTTACATTGATCAGCTTAAATCTCCATGGTAATATAAATTACATCCCAAGTCAGTGAATGAGATTAGCTATGGTTTGGCTAAATCATTATGTGGTATCTTTGAAAAATCTAAGACAATTGACAAAGTTCCAGAATGGTTGTAAGTATCTTGCAAAGAATGCAGTTGCCAGAATCCTGAACAGTTTCCTAAAAACATGGTTTGGCTAGCTTCTTTAATAAATTGTGTGACTAAATTATACTGTAGACATAATATATATTAATTCAGCAAAACATATGACAAACCATTCTGTTCCATCCTGGGGCCAAGCTAATCAAGTGTGAATTAGATAACAAGTAAAGTGAATATATAGGTGGCTCAAATGTTTTAATCGTAGTGTGCTTTTCAATTATTCTCAGTAAATTGGGGGTAAGGTACTAAATGAGATATCACAGAATTAGATCCTAGACTTAGTTTCCTTCAACATCATTAATGACACAAATGAAGAGGTTGTATGAATGCTTATTAAATAGTTATTGCAAATTGCATATGAATCAGCATGATAGTTCAATAATATCACTCATTGCTAAGAGAGATTATTGTTTCCTTGCAATGACTACATTAACCAAGGGGATAGGCACCCTTTTCAGGATGTTAAATTCTATGAGGTCTGGCCTAGTACTTAATGGGGTTTTTTAATTTTTTAAACCAGTTTTAAATTTTAATTTTAATTGTTTAATATTTTTAACTGTTCCTATTTAAATGGGGTTTTTGATTGATCGGCCATTGTATTTATTTGAAATTTTAATCTGGTTTTAATTGTATATACTCATGTTTTATTAGGTTGTACACCACCTCGAGTCCTTCGGGAGGGAGGTGGTATAGAAATTAAATAAAGATAAAGATACATGATTCCACAGCTAATGAGGCCTTTCTCCCAGCAAGACTATTATGGTGGACCTGTGTATTCTATGTAGTAACAGTAGATAACTGTATATTTAAAATTAGGAATAACACTAGATTAGATTTAGATTCCTTTGTTTTCCAAATCTCATTGTCACAGGTTATATATGTGATTATTTTATCGTTCCTTGGAAAATTATATCTTTCGGTTGTGTCGTTGTGGCTAATACTATATAGTCACAATGTTGAGAAATCAATTTCCTTTAAAAATTGATGCTGCTTAGGCAAATAGCTAGATTTTTAAAAAGCATTTACAGTAGAGGAATCTGCTAAATATACAGTTAAAGGAATAAAAATAAAAAATAAGCCCTTCCATCAGGGAGCTTCCATATCTATTTTTTCCTTTAACCATTTGCTTTAGAAGAACATTAAACTTTTTAAAAATGACTCTAGGCAACTGGAATGTATGTAAGGATGCATGTATAAAAATGTATGTAAGGATGGGAATATACAATTCAATCTATTCAGCTGCAGGCTTTCTCTAAAAGGCAGCTTTCATTCAGCTGTTAGTCTTTTTTCAATAGCAGATCTGTGAGTAAATCTGCTAATTATGTTTTTTTATTTTCAGATAAGGCAGCTTTGGAGTAATTCTGCTCAAAATTGGCAATAATAGTTTTCCAAGGATAAGTCAATAAGAAGTGAACAAATTCAGGGAGCATGGCTACTTAGAGGATGAGTTCATTGCCACTTGTAAACAGCCATGCCAATGCAGTATTGGCCTTCACATTGTCTTTGAAATTATTAATTCTTACTGTGTTGCAGCTGGAAAGGCTTTTAAACACCCTAAGATATAGAAAATACAAGTTTAAATGATAAATGCAAATATATCACATTTGGATACATTATACAAAAATCTAGCCCCTTGAGAAATGTATATTGAGAAAAATAAGAAAAAAGACTGAGTCGCCAGTAGCAACATGGATAAATTCAATTGCAGTAGTAATGGTTGCACCACTGGAAAACTTGGAAAGAACCCTGGGAAAGGTCTGCTGGTATCATGACTAAGATTTAGCACCAACTTCTTATTTACAATGATTTAAGAGTCCTATTCTACACAATGAATTCTTAGGGCCAACTCTTGCAGTCTTTAAATTCAGTAGTAGGAATAACCACAGAATTACTGATGATGAGACAGCATCAGGAACACTGAAACATAAACAGAGAATGTCTATCGGACATGGACATATATGTCTTTTTTCCTGGAGTGCTTTAAAAGAAATAATGATGGTAGCTTCAGGGGGCACACTCTAGATTTATTTTTTCTTTGTTTCTTTTTAATCATGCCTTAACTGTATCATAGCTTACCAATGTTTACTTAATTTCCCACTAAAAATGCCCCGCAGTTGAACTATAGTATTACCATTAAATCTCTTTCACTGCATTAGCAATGATGTTGTATACAAAGATTTTATTCATTGCCTGTATAGAAAGGCAAATAGTAAAAAGATTTACTTTTTAGTGATTATAGATTTTTCTCTGAGAATACCTAATCAAAGAGAAGTCATAATGCTGCTTTAGAACAGTATATATAGACTTTGATAGTTCACCTCATCCCGCAATCCTCTTATGTGTTCCAGTTGCCTAGAGTAATCTCTGGAATCATTATAGTGACATTCACATTGGGCAAAGTTTTTGCAAATTAGGAAGGGAGGCTGATAACTGAATTGTACAAGAGAAGCAAGAAGAGGCAAGGGAAGGGGTGAAAGCAGGGATAATAAGGATGTGTGAGGAATTACATGCACTGAAATCTCATTCACTTTAGTTGTTACATTTGAATAAAGATTATTCTTTAGTGTGGAATAGTTCATACATTTCAGTACCTTTGTCAGTTGCATTCATGAGCAATAGCTTTAAAGGCCAAGGTTAGTTAATTCTCAGTTTAAATAACATCTTCAGAAAATGAGTAAATATTTTTATACTGAGTTGATTTATTTGAAATTGGAAATACTATAGTCTTTTTAATGCTTACATTCTTTATAATCTATTTTTTCACTGTAGAATACTTTTTGATATACAATTAAATATATAGTATCATTGACATATCATGGGTCTAATGAAAATAAGAGGAAAAGATAATGAATCAGATCATATCTCATGATATCAGAAGAAGCAACAGATGTGTGGAAAATCTGAGAAAAAGCTTGGCACAGCAAAAAGGACAAGACCTATCATTTTTCTAGCGTTTGGCATTACAGGACTACAGAAATCAAATTTCCTATTTTCTTTATGGGCTATGTTTACAAGAAAAAAAAATACAATTGAATTAGAAATGACAAATAAACAAACATACAAATTAGCAGCAGAATTCAATTTGAGTGAAATTAATCCATTTGTTTATGTTGGAATGGGAGTCTGTGTACTTGTATTATCTCATAACACAGGCAACTCCATTCCATTAGCATTCTGTTGGGCTATCATCAACATTTTCTCCTATTTTTGACTGATGAAATCCCATTAAAATCATAGACTTGATATGATCACCTAAACTTTTTCTAAAATGATCTGTCTTCAACATGTTTTTTAAAAATCTCCCAGTTGGGCATTCATTGCTATTATAAATATACTTTGCTGCTAGTTGTTCTTTTCTTCTACTTCCTTCCACTTTTTCTAGCATTATCAACTTCTCAAAACAATGAGTCTTAAATAGAATATCCAAAATATGATAATTTGGGTCCAATCATTTGTGCTTCAAATGAAAAAAATGAGTTGATTTGTTTTCTGAGCCTTTTGTTTGTTTGTTTCCTGGATTATCCATAGCATTCTGAGCAGTTTTCTCCAACTCCTACAATGTAGGAGTCCTACATTCACTTCTGTTTTTATTTTGCTTCTTCAGAGTTCACTTTTCGCATCCATAGAGTGTCCCAGAGAAACCTATAGTTTTTCTGTAGTCAATTAAACACATACTGACTTTCTGGTATTCTTTGGCTTTTTTAATACCAGCAGAACATCTATGTATGGTTCTAATCTGTTTTGGATGATCCTAAGGATTATTAGCTAAAACTTTATCATTCCCTGTAGTTTCTGATCTGCCACGTGTGGAATAAAAATAGTTTTTATTTTGGCTTTTCCCAAACTAAGTACAGTTTTTTTACCACACTACGAGTATATGAATAAATTGCAAACACATGTAATAACATGTAAACTGTCGGCAGCAAAATGGTCATTCAAAAACTTAAAAAAATCAATTGAAATATAAATTAGCAGTCAACTAAAAAGCACAAGAAAATAGAAAGAACTTCAAGTGGTTTTAAATTAATTCCATAAATGATGTGCCAGAGGGTCTCCCTCTTGTGGATGAGCATAAAAATAGGCATAAAGTCTTTGCTGCCTATAATTGATAAATGTGGTCATGCAAGATTCTGATTATTAGGCACAGACTTCACTGTGGTGCCCTTTTTTGGGGGGGGGGGGCAAACTGTGGCAGCACCCACCCTATGGAATGAACTTCCCCCGGAGATTCGTATTATTGCAGACCTCCGGGGTTTCCGACGCGCCCTGAAA
>JAEANM010004614.1:0-19967 GCA_017656035.1 Myanophis thanlyinensis
CTCTCTCCTTCTCTCTCTCTCTCTCTCTCCCCGTACCTTTTTCTTGCAGTTAATTCCTGGTGACTCCTGGCAGTTTTCTTGATATGATTTCAGAAGGAGTTATGTTTAGGATCTTAACATCCCCCTATGCTATTTTTTTAGGTATAAAACTGAACTGAGAAAATGATTTGGTTAGGATGCTCTAACCAAATCTGTTATTGTGTCATCCCTTCTGTGTTTGATTTCTTTCCTTCTATAGTCCTACATCATCAGTCAAAGTAGTATAGCAGGTAAACAGCCCTTAAGTAGCCCTGCCAGCTCCTGCAGGCAAAGTAATGCGGCTGGCCTTGGTCCCTCACACTTTGTGTTCATGCTGGCCATTGGGTCCCTTAAGCCCACCTAATTTTGGAGCCTATTTTTCTTCCTTGTCAGAATGTGTGTATTTTTAAGTCTCCAGTGCCAGAAATGTTTCCTGGGGGCATTTTTCCATTGCATTTTTTAAAGACTTTTCCCTTGGTGCTGAAATTACATCAGCCTTCCTTGAGTTCCTGAGTAATAATGTTCCCCACTCCACCCCCTCACATAATGTGGTGGGACAGTGACCTTAGGGTTGGGAAAGGTGAATATTGTTTTCAGAAGTCAGTTGATGCTATGCGCAAAAATGGAAAGATACCTTAATTCCCACAATATAGATGACTGGCTGCCAAAGCTGAGGGAACTGGCAGAGATGGCTAAATTGACTGTTTTAATTAAAGTAAAGAATACAATTAACCTTGTTTCTTGTTGGAAAGTGCTTCTGGGCTTTATGCTTGAGGTAGAAAAAAAATCAAAGAAAAACTTTGATTTGGGGTTTTGCTGATTAGGTAGGAATACATATAAAAAGTTGAGGTTGTGTGGTATTGGTATTGCTTTATTCTATTGCACTAAAAAGAGTCAGAAGTCAATGCTTTTCTTTTTCTTTCCCCTTTTATCCCTTTTTCCTCTTCCCTTTTCCTCCTCACTGTCTCATTATTTTCAATTTTTTTTGAATTTCACATTTTGATAAACTTAATAAAACTTGTTTTAAACAAGGAGAATTCTCTGGATGATCCAGAGATAATGCATTTCTTACAAATCAAAAACATACTAGAACTTACAGACCTTTTGCCAAAGAAACAACAAAAACATAAGAAAATAGCTAAAGGTAGTCCTCATTTAGTGACCACAATTGAGTGCAGCAACCTGGCTGTTAAGCAAAGCAGTTGCTAAGTGGAACCTCAACCGTGCTTACTATTTTATTTCAGCTTGCTTTTGCTTTACAGAACTTTGAAGGTCATAAATGCAAGGAATTGTCACAAAATTACTATCACTGTTGTAACTGCGAAAGGTCACTAAATGAGGCAGTTGCTTAATGAAGAGTCTGTGTATTACATCTCAATTTAAAACAAAACTAAAGGAATTATTTAAAAAATCACTTCATATGACAAGAAGGGGAGTTGTGCCCAACACATTCCACTCATGTGTGAGACAACCAATTTCTACAATATGGTCTTGAGCATATACCTACCATTTTCAAGGAGAACATCAAGAATTGCTTTGAAGCCCTGAGCTTGCTAGAGAAACAGAAGGCTTGTGGCATGAAATCAAAGGGATTGTCAAGTATGTGTGTGAGAAGAGACTGCCAAAGATCAAGAAACAGAAGAAAGCAAAATGGGCGTCAGAACAAATCATGGAAATTGCCAGAAAGAGAGGAGAAGACACAGCCAAGAAAGACAAAGGAAGAAACTTTAAAAAGAATTTCAGAAGGCTATTAGAAGAGACTAGAGGCAGAATTACAATGACAAAATAAAGACTATTTTTGAGGGAGGTTTATGAAGTGAAGACACTGAAGATGGAAATTGGCACGCAAAAACAAAGAACATCTTCCAAATACATCTCCAAACTTAGGATGCCAATGGATAGGTAGTAATGAATTCAAAGGAGATCAAAGAAAGAGGAAAGGAGAGTACCGCAAGTCTATGCAGCAAGGATGACAACGTCCAAGATAATTAAGAAGAATTTCCATCATACAAGGATGCCTACAACTAAAAGATTAAACCAGCATTCAGATCCTTATCAAGTCAGATGAATACAGAATTTAATGGGATATATTTATAGAAATAGGGCAAAAGGAAACTGTGGAGTTTCTAACCAAACTATGTCAATAAATCTGAAGAATGACATGATAGCCAAGAATGGAAAAAAATCAATCTAATGTCCATACCCCAAACAGGAAACTTATCAGAATATGCAAATGACTATGTGATATTCTTAATTTCACATGCTGAAAAATAATGTTTAGGATTATCTATTGTAGATTAGAGCCTTGCATGGAGAGAGAGATACCAGATCTTCCATCTGGGCTTTAGAAAAGGAGAAGGCACAAATTATATTATTGTTGATCCATGCTGGATAATTGAGAACAGCAAAGAATAAACTCAAAGAAGTCAATAACCACTTCATTGATACGGAAAGGACTTTCACTTTGTCAATCATGTCAAACTATGGAATGTCTTTGGGAAAATGGGAATCCTAGAACCATCTCATTGACCTCATGCAAATCTTAGATATAAGTTAAAAAGCCACAGTCCAGAAAGAACATGGCAAAGCAGACTGACTGCAGATCAACAAATGAATTCAATGTATCTGCTTAGTATAAATGGAGGAAAGTTGGATCTTAAGAAGTTGAATGTACCAATAATTTGCACTATGTTGATGGTATTACAGTGATTGCTGAAAATGCAGATGATTTACAAGGTCCAGCAATGAAAATTGGAGCGAATATTAAATATAAGCAAAGCCAACTAATAATAACAGATACAACCACTGGCTATGCAATTGACAAGTTGCTAAAGTGATGGCTAACTGCTGCCTTTTAGGACCAACTATCACTTGTAAAACAATATAGTAAACCATCAAGTAATATACAGCAGATTGTACTACTAACTTCTGAAAAAGAAGAGTTGGTGACAAAAAGAGATGGCCTATGAGACAACAAAAAAATCTAATGGAATACTTGGGACTTCATCAGATAATTTCAAAACAATTACAATAAATTTTAGAAAGACATAAAACAAGACTTTGAAACGTAGAAAAACTGAAAACTTTCTAATCTGGGATTTATTATGACAATAAAAATGAATGCATTATCTTAAACAGAATAAATATATAAAAATTAATCAACCTATCAATACAGCAAACTCACTCAAGGGACAAGCAACCAGGTTCAATTTATCAAAGTTTGATCACATTACAGAAATATTAACTCTCTTGAGAAACCCATTATTCTGGTAATAGCAACAGCACTTAGACTTATATACCACTTCATAGTGCTTTTACAGCCCTCTCTAAGCAGTTTACAACATCAGCATATTTCCCCCCAGCAATCTGGATCCTCATTTTACTGATCTTGGAAGAAAGGAAGGCTGAGCCAGCCTTGAGTCAGTCAATGTTCAAACATGGGCAGTGGAAGACAGAGTAAGCCTGCAATACTGCATTCTAACCACTGTGCCACCATGATAGAAGGAAAGTAGAAGGAAAGAGAAAAATGTGAATAACAACAAGGTGGATGGATGTAATTTGTAGAAGAACTGAAGAACCAGATTGAGGAAAGGTTGTTGAAACAAACCAGGTTGTTATGTGGTTGCCAAGAGTCAATGTCAACCTGATGAGATATGAAAATCAGATTATCTACACTTGATCTAGATCAGGGGTGTCAAACTCAAGGTCCAGGGCTGTATCTGGCCCATGAGGTGCTTAGAACTGGCCCGCAGGGCTGCCCTGGAAACAGTGAAGGATCAGTCTGTGGTGCCCCTTCCAGCGAAAACAGAGCTCAGGAGGGCTTCATGCAGCCCTCTTGAGCTCCATTTTCACTGGCAGAGGGTTGCAGGAGGCCATTGCAGCCAAAAACAGAGCTTGAGAGCCTGTTTTCACTAGCAGAACACTCAGGCCACTACAGGTGCCCCCAACATAAGTGATGTCAAGTTGGCCTGGCCATGCTCACTCCGGTCCTCCAAGGTCAAACACAAACCTGATGTGGCCCTCAATGAAATCGAGTTTGATATCCCTAATCTAGATCCTTCAAGGACAGTATTCCATATATTTATACATTTACATACAAATACAGATGTAGAAGTGAATACATGAAAGTTTTACAGGTGCTTGCAAAACTCAAACAAAAAAATGGAGCTAATATTAAACAGAAGCAGTGCTTTGGTAAAAAAAAAAAAAAAGAAATAATTCTCTTCCTTAGCTAATGAAAAAGGGAAACAAAGCCACTTTAACTTTCATTTTCACTAGGAAATGGAAAGCTTGGAAGACTGCTGAGATAAAATGTTAAAAACTAAATCAGGTAACATCAGCAGCTCTGCTCTTGTAACACAACTTATGTAAGAAATGAATCTGTTTTCTGAGGTAATTAATTATACTAAACCATAATCAACCAAACAGGTCATGTTCATAATACACCCTAAGCCACACACAGAGTCAAGAGGTTAAAGCCACTTGTGTTGGACCATCTACAAATAGTTAGGTAATGTGAATTGTAACTAGTCCAGTTACACAATGGTACTTTGAGGTGGGCTGAATTAGGGTCAAGGAAACTGGGTTAAGGAAACCAAATTCTAATCTCCATTCAAGTATATATTTTTTCCTGCATGTTGGGTCTTTTATTTCCCTTTACCCTTATGCACTTTGCAAAGCTAACATGGAGTCAAAAAAGAAATATGCAACTGTTGCTGCATCCGAATAAATGTCTCATATATACTGTATTTATATATAAATATAACATTTTTGCATATAGTGCAAGAAAACACTAGGAATACCATTGTTCAATGGATTCAGCTTTTGAGCAGCCTTGAAGGGCAGTACCATAGAGAATGCATTGCAACAGTACATGGTTAATTAACGTGTGCATGCTTATAAGAAATGACACCAAGTCCAGAAGAATTAGAAGCACAAAACCACCACAATTTTGTCAGGGCTGAGTTTAATCCTTTCCATCCTGGTCCCAAAGTCCCCAAGACTTTGGAGACACACCTTCATAGTATTACCCCTGCCCATGTTTAAAATAACGTAAACTGATGGAGCCAAGGAAGTATCTCTTTTCTGTTGCAGTATTGCCTTCTAGAATTGTATTTCTCCAACCACAAAAAAAGTTAAAGTACCCAGCCCCTGCTGTGCTTTAAAAGGGCCCTGAAATCCTGACTCTTTCTCCAGGTGATGGGAGAGAGAGAGAAGTATAAGCCTTCTGAGGAAATGATATGAATGAGTTGGCTAGGTTGGTCCTGAGATTATTAACTTCTCTCTCTTTTTTTTTTTACTGTAGTATGTGTGCTTTTATGGTGTGCATGATTCAGAATCATTATGAGTTATTTGGCCTTATAAATCAGTAAGCTAAGATCTTCTAGGAGAGCATGGGTGGGCTTCATGTTTGAGGTCCTCCTCGGCAGAATCGGGTGGAGGATTCCAAAACAGCAATAGCCATAGCACCTAGACTTATATACCGCTTTATAGCGCTTTCCAGCCCTCTCTAAGCGATTTACAATATCAGCCTATTGCCCCCAACAATCTGGGTCCTCATTTTACCCATCTCGGAAGGATGGAAGGCTGAGTCAACCTTGAGCCTGGTGACGTTTGATCTGTCAAATTGCAGGCAGCCGGCAGCCGGCAGTCAGCAGAAGTAGCCTGCAGTACTGCACTCTAACCACTGCGCCACCCAGGCTCTTAAATACAACCAGTTTACCAAGGGAAATAATGCAGTTATTTAATGCAAATTAAAACGACCTAAAATGACCACTACAGGTAGTCCTTGACTTACAACAGTTCATTTAGTTACGATGGGAAAAAAAGTGGTTTATGACTGTTTTTCACACGACCATTGCAGCATCACCTTGGGCACGTGGTCAAAACTCAACTGGCATTTATTTATGATGGTTGTACTGTCCCGGGGTAATGGCATTTTACCATCTGTGACCTTTTGACAAGTGAAGTCAGATTCTTTTAACAACCAAGTTACTAACTTAACCGCTTCTCTTAACGACTGTGGCAAGAAAGGCTGTAAAATGGGAACAAAACTCACTTAGCAACTGGCCCGCTTAGCAACTTAAATCTGGGGTTCACTTACAGTCGTAAGAGGATTGCCTGTACAGTGCTACTTTTTTCTGTTTCAAGTTAGACCTTGTTTGTATCTTGATGCGCAGGCACAGCCCACGAGAAACAATGTGAAGCGAGGCAAAGAATGCAACACTTTTACTTGGCTTTGTAGAAGAATTGGCTGCACCAAGGATGGGCAATTATGGCTCCTTCATGACACGTGGACTTTAACTCCCAGAATTCCCGAGCCAGCATGGGAATTATCCCAAGCACCATTGAAGTAAAACAACTCTTTGATGCTTTGGGTCACACTACCCAATATGTATGCTGTACAGTATACCAGTGCCCCCCCCCCCGCACAATCTTTGGGGCATCAGGGTCAGGTTCCATGGAAAGAGAGGGTTTTTTTGTGCGGACCAGAGGGGACATGGTTTCATGTGCTGTCAGCACCCTGGGGATGGGGCTTTGCTTGTTTGTGTGGCCCAGTTTTCAGGCATGCCGTGGCCCAGTACCTGTCCATAGATCGGGATCGGAAACCCCTGCTATATAAAATGAAGGAAGCCTCATCCGTTTCTCTTTCCCTTCTACAACCCCACTATAGGAACACAGCAGAAAACCCTTCTCAAAAAAGATAATTTAATATGAGATTTCCTTTTCCCCCCCCTTCATTCACGTAGAGACAGAAGATTAAACTTTGTTAACGCCATCACCCACACATGATTTGCATTGCACATGGGTGGATGATATAAATAATATATCAACGTAAACATATATATGTATAAGTATAAACATATACATACATACATACATACATACATGTTCATACATATATAAAACCAAAGTGATTATGCTCACATTCCCTATATACAAAGCAGTCCAGAAACAGGAATTCTCTCCTATTCTCCGAGTAATAAAGAAAAATAATAAAGTGTAAGGATTCACCCCTTTTTTTCTACTTTGCCTATCGTGATTTTTGCCTTGGATTCTTTAAAACGACGACATACCTAATGTGCTAGATTGGTTTCAAGCAGATGATGGCTGCAATATGTAGTGTTTAAAGGAGGGTTCAGAGGTCAACAGCTTCTGAGCCACTTGTTTAATCAGAAAGGGCCTTATAACCTGCTAGCAAAGCATTTGCCTTGTCTGTATAAAGCTGGAGGCTTAATCACTAAAATCTTTCCAATAGGAGAAACGTCAGGCTTCTTGGGAATTTGAAAGCTACAGTTGAAACCCCTTGACACTCCAGTTTCTGTGTGGTGCAATTTTTACAGTTAATCCATCAGCAAAAATCAGATATTGCTGAATCCCAGCACTGATTTTGAAACAAGGCTACTCACTTAAAAAGGAGGGGATATACGTTTTCATGACTACATGGCAAAGGTGTTTCTGAGACTCTCTACCTGGATCAAAGGACCATATGTAAATAAGCTTTGCAACCAGGGTATTGTTGGTGCTAGACTGACCTTCTCACCACTGTGGGTTTCTACGCACACCTTTTAAATCTATGTTCCACAAGTGGACCAATCCGTGGTGCCGATTACCCTATGAATCCTTTCTGACCGACCCATCTCATCTCTTTTAGTGAGCAACAGAACACAGAGGAACAGACACCAGTGGCTAGAAGGAGGCCACTGTCTCTCTTTCAAATGGCAATCAAGGTACAATACAGCTTGCAATGTGACATGACCTGAAGAGCAGACTCCCAAGAGAAGGCATGGCGGGGACAAGGCAATGGACCACAGCTCGGATGCTTGGCTATCAATCAGGGTACAAAAGAAAGCCCGAGAAAGTGCTGTATTTATTGTTGTTGCCTCCATGGGCTTTGCCTCCGTCCAGTTTGACGTAGACTTCATCTCCTGAGTCCAGGTGGAGCACTACGCTGTTGCTGGCGTAGTCATAATTCTGATCCGCATCCTGAGCAATGGCGCTGGCTCGCACCTGCAAAGCACATCATGCCAAGAAGGAAGAGGGGTTCAGATCTCTGTTCTGTAAATCCCCCAAACCATCATTGCACAGCTCATCCCACTTTTTCCCAGTTGCCAGGATTTTTATTCATAAGAAAACCACAATAAAACCACCATCACACAAAGCCATAGAATTGGGATAAATGTTATGATTTGATATCTAAAGGAGCTAACCATCTAACTGCTTCAGGTAGGGCTGTGGTGAGATCATCTCAAGTACCTTGAAATTTCCTGAAGGGACATTCTTGAGCTATATGTAGTTTGTTTGGTGCACCGCAATGGCATTGCCGGCTCTTGGCCATTCCCCACTTAAAGAGTTTTGCCTTAGTTCTGGCATATCCTGTCCGGATTCTATTCAGGTAGCTCCATGTTTTTTGGGGAGACTGCATTCCTGGAAGTGGTTTTGTTGGATCTGTGTGATTTATTTGGTTGTGGTTATTGAAAACCACCCATTTTAATCACCCCAAAGTGCTTTTTCAAGAGACAACTGGACTTTCTGTTTTTTCTTTGAAGACGTTTTGCTTCTCATCCCAAAAGCTTCTTCAGCTCCAGAAAGTCCAGTTGCCTCTTGAAAAAAAAAATCACCTTTGGGACAACCATGACCTGTATGACTGAGAATCTCCATGGACATTTAGCTATGCACTTTTGGATGAATGCCCTTCAAATGCTGCAGGAGTATGGAAGCATCTTAATTCCCATTTCTTCATCTAGATTGTAAGACTGTGGTATATTGTTCCAAATTGGTTTCCTAGATTGAAGCCTGGTGAGAGATAGTGAGTCTAATATTTTAAATTTTGGAAGATCTCTAGGAGTCGATGGCATGTTTATCTTGCCATGGGCTCTTAGAGTTGCCACTCCTTCTATGCAAGTCCTGTTAAGTAAACCCAGGGATTCTTTTCTCCAGAAGCCAATGATTAATAAGGCAGTGATACATCCCAGCACAGACATGGGCAAACTACGGCCCGTGGGCCACATCCGGCCCATTGGGCTTTTTAATCCGGCCCGCCAAACTAGTTACTAGCAGTGAGTTGAGGCGAATGTTTGCCGCCTTGCTCCCGCTGATAAATGAGAGAAGAGGACGACAGTGGCGGGCCAGGCGACTCAGTCCCTCATCAAAACGGAGAGAGGGAAAGCACAAGGCTTTACTGAGGAAAAGAGTTTGAAAAACTGTTACACGCACAGCTGGGAAGTTCCTATAGGTTTTCGAAAACGGGCCCCTTTTTTTCCTGCGAGGTTCACTTTAATTTAATTTATATTAGTTCACACAAACACACCATTCTCCTATTCTGGCCCAGCCCCTCTGTCAAATTTTAGAAACCATTGTGGCCCACGAGTCAAAAAGTTTGCCCACCCCTGTCCCAGCACCTTACATTTAAAGAATGCTCAAACAAAGCCTAAATTGTTTGAACAAGACCCTTCAAAAATAGCTCCTGAGTTGAAAAGGAAGACAAAGTTCCAGAGCTACTTGTTTGCATCAGATTGGTTTATTCTGATCCTCCCTTGATATTAATTTCTACCTTTGTCTCCTACTCACATCTATTTCATTTCCATCGCAGCCTCCCCCTCCTTTGGCTCCTTTTTATCTTCCCGCCAACTGTTTCTTAGGTTTTGCTCCTTGTTCATTCCTATTAATAATCATTTCCATCATGCATACATATTCTTTTTTTCTCTTAATCAGCCTTCCGAAAAAGAACACTGAATGTGACAGTAGAAGACACACAGTTTAACCTCTTTTCAGGGAAGTTTTTTTTTTTTTCACTTGTCCTTTTGCAACCTATTCTGGCTCTTTGTTAAAGTCTTCAATGACAAAAGATTCTCTAATTTCTCCAAGCCTTCTCTTTCCCATCTCCTTCCCCCAAGCTAGTTTTAAAAAAAGATCCCCCTTTTCCATCTGTCTGCTTCTCCTCTTTCCGTACCATCATTGCTATCTATTACTTCATTATCTTTGAGCTTTCAAATGGCTTTCCCAATTTTATTTCTCAGTTAATCTGGCTCTTCTCTTTTTCTTTTGACTTTTTCCTTCATATTTTCAATTAATTCAATTCATTTCTTAATTTCACATTATTTACTTTGAAGAAGTGTATGGTTTATTTTAAAGGTTTCTTGCCGCTTCATCATTATTATGAGAAATCATAATAATCAAATGCAAAAGATGATACCCCACTTTTCTGAACCTTTTGTACAAATGAGTTGGTAGCTTTCACTCCTTTGAGCAAAGTTGGATGCAGATGTGCTTTGCTTTGTTTTGCTAATTCCAAGGCAATTCCTTAGTTAGCCTTTTGCTTTTTTAGTTTAAACTGTTAACATTTCTTTTGCAAGCATCCAAAAATCCAACACCAATGTAGCAATAATAAGGCGAAAACACTTTTTTTTTTTTGCCTTTTCTGTAGCCAGCTTGATTATGCATGAAATCAACTGTTGGACTCCACATCCAATTACTTTTTCTTGATCTTTTCTCTTGTGCCTTTTATTCTCCTCCTTCCTTTATAAGCAGCTTCATCATTACTTTTCAGTCCCCCAAATTTCATTCTCTACACCTCCCTGAGTGCACATAAGAACACACCTGCCCTAACTGATCAAGGGCTCGAGCCATTATGTGATGAATTCTCTTTCTTCCCCCAAAATTAATGCAATCTGCACCCCTAATTTCCATCATCCTGCAAAACATAATCTAATCTAATCTTCCTAATGCTAAAAGAGCCATCATTCCTATCATAACAATGTCATAGCAAGTACTGTATCTGAATGGATTCACACAATAATCCCCAGAGGAGACACATTTCTGTAGGGCCTAACCATATCTATGTAGGACTCTTTGTTATCTAACTCTCTCTCTCTCTCCCTCTCTCTCCATATCCACCCGTGGGGGGGGGGGAGAGAGAGAAATATGTGCCTTGATTTCTAGCAATTGCCTGGACAGGTTTATGATTTTTGTTTTACAACATTTTGGGAAGTTCTTGACTTCTTCCTAGGGCTGAAAGTGACCAGAATACCCAGTCTCCCTGTTTCTACCCTAATGCCTTTAACCAGTGTCCCAAAGTGACTTTACCGATTACTGTCTGCTAAATCATGGTCAGAAACAACTATAAATTATTAGATGAATATAGCAAGGATTTTACTTTTGCCTCTAGGCAGTTACCCAATGTATGCACAAACCTGACCCGGAGATTTTGAGAATGAGTTTTATTTATTGGCTGCACCAGGATCTACACTTACTCCCTGCCTACCCGGTGGGCTTTAGGGAGCTATCCGTGGTTCTGGAAAAGAATTTGCAGGAACCTGCCACCAAAGTCATAGAATAAACTATAGGTATAGAGGTTTCGAATGTCTTTTTTCCTCATCCTCTCTATATACTGAAAAGATTTGTGGGTTAAAAAAACAGGAGGATGACATTTTTCCATTTTGGGGTCAAAGAAACATGTGTATACACATGCAAAAACATGTGTGTATTCTGTATGTCTAATCTGTGTACAATACACACATACAAACAAATACATTCTATATCAAAATCTTACAAATTATCATCCAGGATATGATACTGCACAAAAGGAGAAGTTAGTGGCCATGGGAGAAAGAATATGCAGAAACCTGCTGGGCTATGTCAAAGACAGTTCAACTAGTATAAATATTTTTCTACTTTGTTTATAACCTTAGGGTGGAAAAGTATATTGCTCTCATGCTATTTATACTGTATGGATATGATGGTTAATATTTATTGATATCTGTATCCACCCTGATTTCATTGTAATCCCATTACAAAGCTTGTGGCCACCAATACACACATCCAGAAATTAAATTTTAAACTCACAAAACTCTAATATTTAAAAATGTTCTGGGAAATGAATTCTTGGCGGGCAAAAAGAAGGTACTGGCTGATCTCAGGCTTTCAACTGAAGTGACAGTCTCTGGAATGGAGAGAAAATAATTACTTCCCTTTCAGTCTATATAGCCGTGATGGCGAACCAATAGTACAGGTGCCACAGGTGGCACGCAGAGCCATCGTGCTGGGCACACAAGCTATCAGCCAACTTACCTCCAGCTGAGCATGCACATGTGATTGCGCATGCATGCATGCACGATTGCAGAGACCCAGCTGGTCTTTGGGCCTCTACTGTGCACGCGTGCGATTGCAGCAGGAAATCCAACTGATCTTCAGAGCTCTCCTGTGCACGCACACGTGATTGCTCATGTGTGTGTGAGTGCCTGCACGCAGTGCGCATGCATTGCACATGCAAAAGCTTCATGCATGCACAAATAGTACAGTTGCACATGCAGTGCACATGGAGAAGCCACACGCAAGGGCAGATGGCATAGGCAAAATACTCGGTAAGTAAAAGGTTCATCACCACTGCTATATAGCATACCCTGCATACATAATAATAAGTGAATGGCTTCCTCTTCCTCCCAGGTCTATGCTTTCTTTCCTTCACTCTGGAGTCTAAAGAATTGGATTCAGGATAGAAGACTCATTAAAGTAACACTTGGCCTTGAATGATGGACTCCAGGCCTTTATCATCATCATCATCATCATCATCATCCTGCAATTAGAGCTTGATAAAGTCAAATTTAAGATCTCTATCACAAAACTTCCAGATAAAAAGAGAAGTAAACCTAGAATTCTAATAAATGGTAATAATGGTTCCCTGTCTAATCTGGCTAGTGGCTACGTAATGTACAGAGCACAAATTTATACAGTTGCATCATGTCATAAAGGGTTACATGTATTTAGATTCTTTTATATCTAGGTGTATTTTTGTTTAACCAAAGCAGTATAAAACATTTGTAGTGAATAAATGAGCAAATAAATACATTTTCAACTTATCGGAGAAATAAATATATAGGGCCTTTTCTAAAAGAAGCAACACTGGACTTCTGGGGAAGAAATGGCGAACTGAAAATGGCTCCTTTAAAAATGGACCTAAAGACTCATTATTCAAGAGCCAGCAAAGCAGACCAAGCTCTTTGAAATTCCTGTTCAAACAAGAAGATGACTCGGATCACTGACAACTGTATGGACAGTTGCTCCTCACGAGGACACCATGGGACAGAATCTATAGGTGCTCTTAAGAAGTTGCAGGTTTTAAGAACAGATTGGACAACTGTTGTCTGAAATAGTATAAGGTTTCCTTCTTGAGCAAGGGTTGAACTAGAAGATCTCCAAGATCTCTTCCAACTCTGTTATTCTTTTATTCTGACAGATGTCTCTGATGGGTTTAGAGCTTTTGGAGACAAGGGAACACAATGGCGGATTAAGGCTCACTGGTGCCCTAAGCACTGACAAATTTTGGTGCCTCCCCTCCTTAGTTTTATCCATTTTTTTTCACAAATCTTCATTGGTTTCTTTTTTCTTTCTCAACTTTGTGGTGCCCTCTTTGGGCCTGGTGCCCTAAGCACGTGCTTAGTCTGCTTAATGGTTAATACATCACTGGGAACACCATCCCCACCCAAATTGTGGTCAGAGCCTTAATAGACCCTGGGTTAACATACTCCCTTTCTAATCACTTTTGGAAACTTTTTATTAATTGTTTTTTCAGATATTAGGAATCTTTGTACCAACAAAGTGTTATAAAAACACAGGGTGAGTTTCTTTCAGTCCTCAGTGAAAGCTTTAAATGCAAGTTTAAGGACTATTTTTTAAAAATAAACAGTAAGAGGGTAGTTAGAATTTTGATTTGGGAAAGTTAAGAACGGACTAAGGATCCAGATGGATTTGGAAGAAGAATTTTTTTAAAAAATTAAATATAACAATCCTTCCCATGGGAAAATGCTGTTGTTTTGATTTCTAAAAAAAAGAATGAATATTGAAAGTTGGAACTATGCTGAAGATTATAATTAAAGAAAAAGAACACTTACATTTGATTTACTAATACACAGCGAAGCAAAATAATTTAACTTTGGAGGATATTGGTGAACAATGGATCAAGAAGTTCATTTTAAGTCCACCACTATAGGTAGATTATAATGGAAGATGATATGGAAGAACTAGTTTTGAAAGTGGGTTTTAAAATAACAGACTACAAGAAATGAAAAGATTCTACACAGCAAGCAAATGAAACAGATTAATGTCATAGTAATTAAAAGGGATATATGCAAATAACAAACCAAAAGGATAACTTTTCCATATTGAATTTACAAAAAAGATGTTAAAATTTTTAAGAATGTTATGAGATGGCATAAAGAAAAAAAAATAAATCAAATTCAAGGATATTATTTGAAGTGATTAAATATTATGTTCATTAAAAGTAAAAGGAAGGAATTATAGTTGGTTTATTTGATCAAGGTTAAAATAGGTATGTTAGTCTCTCTGGTACTCTTTAATGGACTTTTGTTGACATCAGAACTGAGTAAAACGACTTTAAGGATTTGTTTATAGCTAAGAGATGAGATATTGGAGAAGAGATCATTTGTGTTATTTAAAAAAAATATGGTAGTAAGTTGTTAAAATTGTTTATAATATGATGAAGGGGGAAACCATTTATATATTTCTTCTTCACTATATGTTCTTATTTTTTTTCTTTCGATTCTATTTTTTTTCTTTTTTCTGCACTTCCTGTTATTTCTTTTTATTCTTTTAGTTTTTCAGTTTGTATCTTTAGTTGTAATTATTATACAAAATAAAAGCCACAGCATCAGCCTGTCTCTCCACACATTATTTGCCTGCAAACAGTAGTAAATGAGCCATCCATCAATCTCTCTCAATTCAGCATTCTCACAGGGTTGCTGTGATGGAAGTAAAATGGAAAAACCTGTGTACTATAAGGTGCCTTGAATTACAAGAGAAAAGGCAGAATATTAAACAAATAGGGATTGCCAACATCCCAAGTTGTGATTTTTCTCACAACTAGGGACATGGCATAGTAGATCCATAGACATCTAATAATCATAGTAATCTTTGGAGGAACTTGGAAGATTACAATGTTTACGTTACTATATTACTCCTAAATGCTACTACTAGAATAAAACATATCCATTAGTGAATGGCTATATTTTGGGGGCAAATGTAACATTTGCTTCAGACTTTGCTGATTCTTAACTGGATATATAACTGCCTGTAAAATTTTAAAAAATGTCTCTCAGGTGGCATCACGAAATATCTCACCTCTCTTTCAATCCCCTTCACACACACACACACACAAATCCTGCTCTCTTGCTTGTTATTGCATGCATGTCATGGATATTAAACCCTAAACATTCATTGATCAGATATTCCTAAGTCTTAAGTGGCACATTTTGGTAGAAAGCATTCTCTGCTAAAGGATCATTTCCTTCCCTGATATGAGTATGCCTCCATCCCCAACTTCGAGGTAAGACCTGAACAAGCAAAGAGCCTAAATGACATTTGCCACTGATTAGTTCAAGTGTTTTCCATCCAGTCTTGAATCAGCAGAAATTACTACATCAGCTTTAGGGTTTCTATTGTCAGCTCTTATCCTCTGTTAATGTCTCTGACTTTTCTCCAAGGTAAAGAGTGACAAAGCCTTACAGGTTTTCCATATCTTGATCCTATCCTTGGACAGTGTTGGCAAAGGGGAGAAATAGTACTTCATCATTGATTTGGTTAAGCCTGATTCATCACGGGCTACAGACAAGATGAAGGCAGTGACCGCAGAATACTTCAAGGGGAATAAAAGATGCTGTCCAGGGTCTGTTTGTGCCTCAGTTAGGGGCAAACACAGAACAAGCTTTTTTTTTTTTCTAAATTCACAAATCTAAACGGCAGAAGTGGAAAGAAAGATATGTATTAATTATAATGCCATTATTTTTAAAAAAAAATTCTATAATGTTGGAAGAAACTTCAAATCTTTCCTAGTCCATATCCTGATGAAGTAAGAAAGCCACTAGTACTACAATGCTCCCCCCTGCTTAACCCCACACCCCCCCCCCCATTTTTCTAAAGTGATCTCTGATCTCATTTTGGAACCAAGTTCCTGGATAGTAAGTTAGGCACTTTTTCTCCTAAAACTGAAACTGTCCTGAAAGGTAGTATCCCTCGTTCCATTGGAAGGAGATCCTGACATTTAAAAATAAGAAAGGAAATTTGGCCTTCAAATATGACATTTAGAACAAGAAGAAGGGACTAAATTATTCACCTGAAGGAAGAACAGCTGCGTATACACACTCACCATAAAAATGATTTCCTGAAGATCTAACTACATGTGACATTTAACACATAAGTATACCCTAACAAACATTCCCCTTACTTTTCCCTCAAGAAAAAAAAGACATTATGCGGAGAGGGAAATTTGGCAATTACTTCTTAGAGAATTTCAAAGTTTTTTTAAATTTACTTTAATTTAATTTTTAACCTGGGATTACTTAGCGAAGTTTATTACAAGACTCTCCAAAATTCCTGAATTCTGAAACTCTAGTCTTTCTTTAGTCGTGTGGATAACAGTCCTTAGATCCCACATGAGATGCTGTATGTGTCAGTTCACTGGGGGCAAAGCTGCACAAATTCAGTGAGCTGCTTACCAGTATTTAAGATCTAAGAAAGAATGCTTTGGTCTCAGTATGCCTTTTTAGCAAAAGATAATTCTCAGTTTAAAATGGGAGGGGAGAGCGCACACTACTTAAAAAGGGAATTTGTGTGGATAAAACTGCAAGACTGTGGGAACACCTGTGAATAAAGTCACCTGTAGTTCAGAAGGATAAAAGAGGAAAGAAAGTTGGTCTCTTCTTTCAATTGCCTTAATATTCAAATTATGGGGAGCAACACTGTGAATGCTTAAGATCTGGGTCCAGCTTCTAGTTCATTGGTGATTTGGGCGCCTCTTGAGTCAAAATCTCCCCATCAAAAATGGCCAATTTTTCTAATTTTGGACTCCCATGGAGATCCCTTTAGACCAGTGTTTCTCAACCTTGGGGACTTTAAGATGTTTGGACTTCAACTCCCAGAATTCCCCAGCCAGCAAAGCTGGGAGTTGAAATCGAAACCTCTTAAAGTTCCCAAGGTTGAGAAACACTGCTTTAGACCAAGAGTTCTGGCAGCCTTTTCACAAATGCAAGCTAGCTTTCCAAGTATTGATGTTTTTAAAATGTTTTGGAATAGCAAATGAGATAGAAAACAAGTTCTCTCCCTGCTGTGTGCCAAGAAGCTCCAAAGTAGATTTCATATTTCCACGTGGCTGAATTTCCCTCTTGTTTCCCCACCCAACAAATGTCCAATCTAAGTAAGACTAAGTCAGACTAGACTAGACTAGGACGTGTCCCCACACGCCTCCCTTTAGCGCGTGAGAACTCCACCCCGGAACTACGCCCCAGCCCAACAGGTCTGCCCAGGGTCTCACCCACCTGGCCGTTCTTGCAGAGGTCTGCCCACATGCTGGTGCCGTCCCCGCCGCGCATGAGGATGTGGTAGGTGTAGAAGTATATGACGCGCACATGGCAGTTGAACTTCCCCGTGCCGGGCTCGTAGTGGTTCCCCAAGTTGGTCACCACGTCGTCGAATTTGAGCACTTCGTAGCCCTCGTGGGGGCTCTTCAGACCCACGTAGAAGGCGATCCTGGGGCCGCTGAAGACAGCGCTCAGAGCGCCGGTTATCTCGCCTCCCGGCGGCGGGCTGCTGCTGCCACCCACGCCCGATCCGGCTACTCCGATTGTAGTCGCTGCTCCGGGCGGTCCGATTCGGGACATCGATAGGCCCGGAAGTCCCGGCTTCCCCGAATCCCCCCTCTCACCGGGGGGACCCCTCGGACCTGGAGGGCCCGGTTCCCCAGGAGGTCCTCTTGGCCCCGGCTTGCCCGGGCGTCCAGGATCGCCCTTGGGTCCCTGGAAGAAGGGCGGCAGGGGAGAAGGCGGGTGGGCGCTCAGCTCTTGCAGGCCCTCCAGAGCGGCGGTGCTCCCGGGACGGCCGGAGGGTCCGGCGGCCACGCTGCCGGCGCTGTAAGGGTCGCAGATCATGCGGCAGGTGCCCATCATCTCGTAGTGGGCGCGGGCGGCGGAGGGCGCCTGCAGCAGGATGGGAATGGCGATGAGCAGGATGAGGCCCATGGCCAGGGCGATCCCCAGGGCGGCGACCAGACGCTTCCTCCTCTGCCAGAACCGGCCCACCAGCGCCAACAGGTCTTCCTTGGCGGCCGAGGGAATGGTGACTTCTTTGGACGGCGACTCTGCCTGCGGGGTGGAGAGAGGCAGAGAAAAAGAAAACGGTCACCATCCAGCGGGAGAACTCTTACTTTCCCACCCGGGCTGCTCGCCATTCGACGCCCTTTAGAGCGGCCGAAGGAAGAAGGCGAGAAGCTGCGGCGGTGCCGTCCATCCCTCCGGAGGAGAGGAGAGCCCGGATGGGCTGACATAAAAGCAGCCGAGCCCAGGCCCTCTCCCCTCCACCTCCTCCTCCTCCTGCCCCAGCCCTTCTTCTCCTCCTCCTCCTCCTCCTCCTCTTCTTGCCGGGGCTGCGGATCGAACTCACACAGGTCCCAGAGCCAAACGCGCAGCGCTCCAGCTCCAGCGGACTGGCGAGCACCCCGGCAGGCAAAGCGGCGCAACGACGCTCCAGCTTGGCCGGTTCTTTAGATCCTCCTTCCTCTCCCTCCGCCACTTTGAACGGCGGCCAGAACACCACCTTCCCACCCACCCACCCCCCTCCCCTCCACTTCGACAAGGAGCCGACCTAAAAAAGCCCCCTTGTTTCCTCCGCCTCGCTTTGAACTCCGGATTCCCTCCGGGATCCCCCAGAAGTCCCCTCTACTACCCCCGGAGAAGCTTCGTCTCCCCTTGGCCGACGGCGTCTCATCTTCCAGTACTTTGGGTCTTATCCCGTCTCTCTCTCCCCACACACACACTTCGCGCCCGCCTGCCAAAACTGCCCCAGCCACCTTCGCAGGGGCACGACTCCAGCCTCGGGGAGTCCCATGGGGCGGGATGAAGGGCAGAGACCCAGAGACGCTCCGGCCATCCTTCCCTCGCCAAGAGAAGGGAGCGCCCAGGCTGCTTGTGGGGATGGTTCCTTCCTTCCTTCCTTCCTTCCTTCCGTCCTTCCTTCCTTCCTGTGCCACTCCGAGAACTTTGGGCTTTTTCTTTTCTTTCTCTGACTTTTCTCTGTTCAGCTACTCCACCTGCCCCAACTTGCCTCACCTTAACCGGTTCGCTCTCTTCCTGGCGCTCTCCCGCTCCCTCTTTCACCGGGTACCAGGTAGACGGGCGGGACTTGCAAGGAGCGCATCTTCCTAAGGTTGCTTTTCTCTGAACGTCGCCCTGGATCTCGAGGCAGATTTGCTGGGAGCTGGGGGAGGGGAGAAGGGGAGGGAGGCCGGCTGTACTGGGCAGCTCCGAACCTGTCCTTTGTGCCCGCGCAATGTCTCTTCTTCGCTCTACCGACTTCGATGGGGCTGATTATTTCCAGCTAACCCGATCTGACTGGCGTATTTTAGCCTCGCCTGTTGCGCAAAACGCAGCCGGTACGGTCAGTCTGAAGCCAGGAGCGTCGCGCCAACCCAAGAAATCGATTAATCTCTCCCCACCCAAAAAAAAACCCTGTTAGAACCCTAACGAGGAACGCCGCCTATAATCCCACTTTACACCTTCACCTGTAAGGAAGCTGCTCTGAACCCCGCGGCGGCATGCGTCTGAACAGAGATGCGTAAAAACGCACACAGAGTTAAAAAACCAAGCGCCAAAACAATTTTCAGGACTTACCAGGACTGCAGTGCCTCTGATACCTGGGAAACCAGAGGGCTGAGGTAGCTCCTTAGCCAAATCTTTCTCTCCATACACTGCTGGAATAACTAATTGTGGACTCTCCACTTGTTTAGCAGGCCACCCCTTCAGCAGAGCAACAAGGACACAGAGTGTTTTTGTTGTGGCATGGCTTGCTCTGAGTCTAGGCAAAAGCCAACTTGGTGCCACAAGTGAGAAGCATGCAGCTCTTTCAGAATCTGAGAGATGATGGATGGATGGATGGATGGATGCTAG
>JAEANM010004615.1:0-20560 GCA_017656035.1 Myanophis thanlyinensis
AGTCAGTCAGTCATCAAACAGTTCAGTTCAGGGATAATCCAATAATCAAAGTCCAGTAACAAATATACAGTTCGGTAGCAGTTTGCAAACAGTAGCAAAAACTCATAGAATATCCTCACTGGTTAATATGGAACTTCTAACTCCTCGACCACAATAACAGTAACCAGCATCTACCGGTGATTCTGGCTCCATCTTATGGCCACTTGAGGAAGCAGTAGCCAATCACACTTTCTGCATTACTTAAAGTTACAGTACATAAAGTAAGAATCCTGGTTTAATATATTGTCAACCCAACTATTAGTTTTACATTCCTAACAAAAGGGATTGATTAGCAGAGGTTTCTGTGGGCCAAGCCTGAGGGAAATATGGGGACAGGATTAGGAGAGGTTTCTGTGGGCCAAGCCTGAGGGGAATAAAGGGATAGATTAGCAGAGCTTCTGTGGGCCAAGCCTAGGGGAAACAAGGGGATAGGATAGCAGAGGCTTCTGTGGGCCAAGCCTAAGGGAAATAAGGGGACAGGATAGGAGAAGTTCATGTGAGCCAAGCCTGAGGAAAATAAAGATTAACAGAGGCTTCTGTGGGGCAAGTCTGAGGGAAATGGGTGAATAGGATAGGAGAGGCTTCTGTGGGGCAAGCCTGGGCAAAATAAGGGGACAGGATAGGAGAGGTTTCTGTGGGCCAAGCCTGGGGGGAATAAAGGGATAGATTAGCAGAGGCTTCTGTGGGCCAAGCCTGAGGGAAATAAGAGGGTAGGGTAGCAGAGGCTTCTGTGGGCCAAGCCTGAGGGAAATAAGGGGACAGGATAGGAGAAGTTCCTGTGAGCCAAGCCTGAGAGAAATAAAGATTAGCAGAGGCTTCTGTGGGGCAAGTCTGAGGGAAATGGGTGAATAGGGTAGGAGAGGCTTCTGTGTGGCAAGCCTGGAGGACATAAGGGAATAAGATAGTAAGGACTTCTTTGGGGTAAGTCTGAGAGAAATAAGGGAATAGGAAAGGAGAGGTTCCTGTGAGGCAAGCCTGAAGGAAAGGAGGGAATAGGATAAAAGAGGCTTCTGTGCAGCAGACCTGAGAAAGAGAAGAGTTTGAGTGAAAGGCCGCAAGCAGAGGAGTTGACAAAGGAGCAGAGACTGTGGAAGAAGAGCCTAACAGGGAGTCCCAGGTGAAAGGTGAAGTTATTTCTGGCTTTAAGAGGCTACAGTGAAACACTGGGTGTACTTGCCTCAAGGTCTTTGGTATATGTAGTTCTACAGTAACTGGGTTTATGATGTGTCAGATGGGGAATGATCTTATAAACTTTTGTCCTAGTTTTTTAGAGGGTTGTAAAGATTGTAAGAACTTTGTGGATAGATACTCCTTATCAGCAACTTTAAATAGCTTTGCCTCCACTCATTTCTTATCTGCTTGTGCTTTGGAAGCCATTTGTGCCTCTTCTAGATCTTTCCTCACAACTCACCATGTGTTTTGCAGTTGTATCCACTCCTTAAGGGAGGGTATGGTGGGTTCTTCCACTGGTAGCCCTGGCATGGGATTAAACTGCTGGCCACTGGATACCTTAAAAGGGGTGAAGCTGATCCTAAAATGGACTTCATTATTGTATGCCACCTCTGCAAAGGACCATAGATCAGTCCAATTGTCCTGTTGGTATGAATGAAACATCTGAGGTACTGTTCTAGAACTGACTTTATTCATTCTGTCCCTCCATTTATTTGAGGATGGTGACTCAAATTCAGATCCTGATTGGTCCCAAGGAGGACTAGGAATGCCCTCCAGAACTTGGAAGTGAATTGGACCCCCTATCAGAAATGATTCTTTGGGTGGGCCCTATGCAAATGGTATATGTGGTGTAGAAACATTTTTGCTAGGGATTTTGCCTTGGGGATATTATGGCATGGATAAAGAGTACCTATTTGGAGAACAGGTTAGTTACTACCCAAATAACAGTGTTCCCTGTGCTCTCGGGCGATTCTATGATAAAGTCCATGGAGATCTTTCTCCAGGGTGCTGACGGGTCGGCAACCAGTTGCAGGTGGCCAGGCATTTTCCCTTGGTATCTTTTTGCTGCCACACAGACAGAGCAGCTGGCCACATAGCTCTCAATGTCTTTCTTAAGGAATGGCCACCACAATTGTCTCTTTATTAGATGTAAGTTTTTTATGAAGCCAAAATGACCAGCCATTTTGGAAGCATGGCAATTTGTATTTGAATCTTTGGCTTACTGGGATGTTTAGCTTCCCACCCATCCATGGCAGGGCCTCTTACATTAGGCAAGAGTTCTTATGGCTTTGGAACCACTCATCATTTGTGAGAGTCTGCTTAAATGTTTGGGTAGTGGCATTGTCTATTGGGAGATTCCTCTTTATTTGTGCTCTGGTCACTACTCTGGTGGCTAACTGTGAGACCAGAAGCAGAAGTTTCACTATCTCTGGCTTATTGCTATTGTACTGTGGCAGTCTGGACAGCAAATTGGCCAGAAAGATTTTTCCCCCTGGAAGGTATTGGAGGGTGAAGTTGAAGCATTGGAAATATTGGGCCCAGCATAATTGTTTGGGGAACAATTTCTAATGGCACCTGGCATTCCATTGTCCATTTTAAGGATTGCCTCAGTTTGAGCTAGTCCCCCTCATTTTGTCTTTAGTAGGTTGGTGATGGGAAGAGCAATCTGGACAAAGGCCAGAATAAACTGCCTATAGAAGTTGGCGAAGCCTAGGAAACTCTGTAATTGCCTTCTCATCTATAATGGGGCCCAATCAATCACTGCGCACACCTTTTCAGGTCCATCTCCACCTTTTCATGGGAGATGCGATAGTCTAGATAGTCTATTTTCTCTTGGTGGATTTTGCACTTCAATAGTTTAGCATAAGGTTTTGCAGCGATACCTTACCATAAAGCTTTGTGGCATGGAGTTTGTTTAGGAATGCTCAGAAAAGTCTCACATGCTGTGCTTTGCTCTCAGTGTAGATTAATATGTCATCAAGGTAAACCAAAACTGCCTTGTAGAGGTACTCATGCAGCATCTTGTTGATCAATTGCATGAACACAGCAGTGACTCCTTGTAGCCTGAAGGGCAGCACATTAAACTGGAAACATTCCAAAGGGCAATTGAATGCAGTCTTCCACTCATCCCCCTCCCTAATCCTAACTCATTAATAGGCTTTGTGCATATCTAATTTGGAGAAGATCTTTCCCTTAGAAAGGTGGGCCAGTATGTCCTTCCTGAGAGGGAGGAAGTGCACATTCACCATGAACATTGCGTTCAGACCCCTATAGTCAATGCACAAGTGCAGAGACCCATCTTTCTTTTCTTGGAACAGAATTGGGGCTGCCACTTTGTGTCCAGCTGGTTGAATAAAGCTCCGGGCTAGGTTTTTGTCTATGAAGGCACATAACTCTACTAGCTCCTTAGGGGTCATGGAGTACAGCTTTGGTTTTGGTACTTTAGTAGCAGAGAAGATTTCAATATCACAGTCTGTGGGTCAATGAGGGGATAGCTCATTTGAGCCTTCTTCACTGAAAACCTCAGCCAGGTCCCTGTATTCTCAGGGGATGCCTTGCAGCAGCTCAGTTTTCACAGCAGCTGCAATTTCCCCTTTTGGTTTGTCTCCCTGCAGTCCTGCTGGAAAAATCAAATGCACAGGTATAGAATAGATAGTATCTGGCTAATCAGTAGTAACTGAGAGGAATCTACCTGAGGGTCTCTCAGAAAGAAGAGGGAGTTGATTTATTCTTCAAAACTCCTGAAGGTAGGACAAGGAACAATGGGTGGAAGCTCATCAAAGATAGATCTAACTGGAAAATAAGGAGACATTTCTTTCCAGAATTGTAGGTGCTCCATTATTGGAGATTTTCAAGAAAATATGGGCAATTATATATCCAGGATGGTATAAGGTCCTCTGTCTTGGTCCCTTTCAGTCCTATGATTCTATTCTATTCTATTATTGAGAAACAAAATCAGAAAACCTCCACAAAGGTTACATTTTGAAACACTACCAAATGGTTTGGATTTTTAAAATTATTCCCAAATTGTTTTGTATCTTGCAGGGTCCTAAGATCCCCTTAGAGTCCTAAAGTGCTAACTGTTCATCTTCAGCTTGCCCTCCTGAGAACTGCTCTAGAATGCCATCAGGTGAAGTTCCTGTATCAGTCAAGATGGCTGAACAGAATATGTAGATTCACAGATAATTTATTTCTGAACATAAGAATCTTTTTGTTATTGTTATTTTTATTGTAGTTTTCTTGTTATATATAAATTTCCACTTCCACAATTACAATGCATTGTCTAGGTACAATTGCTTTCAAATATATTTATAAATTTTCTTGAAATTACATAAAAAACTTAATATCTACATAAACAGTGTGTTGTTTGGATTTTTTTTTAAAAAAATCTAGTAATAATAATCATAGTTATAACTGTAGTAACATATTGATAATGCTTATTCTTCATACTAATATTTTTTCATTATTTAATTAATCATTCTCTTAACCTTTTAGTTTCTAACTTTTGCTTCTATTATCTAACTATTAATAAATACACATACGATCATCTTTTAGTTTCTAATCTACTTAATATCTGTATGATGTTATATACATAATAATATTTCCCCCATTTCTCAGTTCTACCTCTATCCTAATTCTAATGCCAACAACTCCTGTCTTAAAAGGTATTCTATATCTATCCCTCATCTCTTGCCCATTTTTTTGTTTCAACTCTTATTGATTTCTTGGCACATCTCCATTGCTCCTTCCCTGGGATTCTGTATCTTCTTACATCATTCGTATTTAATCTAAGTGTTTCATCTATCTCTACAGCTTCTTCACTCTTTTGGGTCTTCAAAATGCCCTTCAATGATTCTTTCCTCACTTCATAAGAATCTTTCTGTTATATCTTCTTTTTACATTTTGGTCTCTTAAGATACAAGAGAGATATTTAAAATATAATTTGCTTTTTCTGTTTCATAAGTTTTTACTATCTCCTCTTTTTTGTATCATTTGTTGTGTTTTCCCCCTGTCTTTTCTCTTTTCTTTCTATTTTCTTCTCTGGTTCCTGGGTTTCCTGTTCTTTATTCAGTGTCATTTGCTAATAGTTTTCTAGTCTCACAATTATATCTTGAAACAATTGCTTTATCTCCCTATGGTTTCCTGTCATTTCTTCCTGCATACTTTGGGACATCGATAATATTTCTTTTAGTAATAAATTTATTTCTCCTTGTTGTGACATTTTGCCTTATTTTAATAATTTAAAACTTTACTTTACTTTAAAACTGTACTCAATATACTTTCAAAATCCCAATATCTTGACTGTCTATCACAACAAAAAAGCCAATATTCAAACAGTTCACAAATCATTGTATTGAATAGTCTATTAGCAATCTCCTCTTAGTTTCAAAGCAAGTGCAAACCATTTCACACTCACACTATCCACCAGCTTTGTAAATTTGTAATCCTCAAGTTTTCTAGTAGTTCTCCAAACAGCAAGTATAATCAGTTGCAGGTGTTTGGTGTATTTCAGCTTCTCTTTTATGTCTAATAACAAACTTTCGGTTATCAGTTTCTCATTTCTGTAATGTCTTCCCCGACCAGTAGACATCGCTCTTAATTTTGTTTTTCTGCTTCAGCTGCAAATACAGCCCCAAAGATTTTTCTTTTTCTTTTTTCTTTTAATAATTTTTCCAAAATCCTTCACATCAAGATGACAACAAAGGTGTAGTCCAATATTTTGAAACAGTTTAATTTGCTGAAAAACTAGCCAATCCAGTCTATCTTTCATCTTTAGGGGTTTAAAAGTTTCTTTTCTTTCTTTTCCGGATCTGACATTCACTCCAAATTTTAGTCACTGCTTTTTTTGAGGTTCAGAAAAGATCCTACCACCACTTCAATTGAGTCCCAATTTCCTTAGGGGGTGCTTTAGGGAAAATTTAACAGCAAAAATTAGAGATTTCACACCCACATCATACATACTGTTGCAAGATCTTTCCTTTCTTCTCTTCTGTTTCAGCTGTCATGGCTTTGGTTCAGCCATAATGGCCATCCTCTCTTCCACTGAATAAAGGGATTTTCTTTTGATCAGATGAGGACACTGCACTGTCCTTGTGACCTCTGAAGCATTTCCTCTGACTTCGTCATCCCTACAGGGTGACTTGGCACCATAGGGCTTCTCCAGGTGGGAGAAATCAGCAGGACTTCATGGAGCTCCTCTCATCCACACCTTCTGCTGTGACATCAGCCACCTTCTCTGAACATAAGAATCTTCTTGGCCTCTGTAACTATTTCCTATATTCTATTGTAGCTCAAGGGGATCAGAATCAAACACATACTAAGACTGAATTATTCATCTATGTTTTGTCATACAATGGCTTATCTAGTAGAAATGATTAAAGTCTTTAGCATTCTCTCTGTAACATAATTGGAACAGTGAGATGTTTCTGCTAAGAGGCTGATTTTAATTTATATGGAATTCCATAAAACTCAGCAAAAAAGTAGAAACTTAATTAAAACCATGAAGCAAGAAGTCAATATGTCCTTATTTAGACCAACCTCTTTCCTTTTTTTAAATTTAAATTTTTATTAGTTTATCCACATATAAAATACAAAGAAAAAAAGATGTGAAAAATTAAGAAAAGGGAAATGGGGAAAAAGATAATAAACTCAAGCTTTTCTTGTTCTTCCTATTTCCCCATTGCTCAAATAAGTTCCTTTTATTACTATACATTTAGTTTTTGAAAACTCATTTCTCTTTAAACCTCCACTGGGAAATCTATGTAATGCTAGCAAAGGGGAGAACTAAAACATACTTTAATGAAGAGGCTTTAGAGACAAGGGAGATCAATGGGAAGCACTTTTCTTTGCCTTTCTTTTTGTTCCTTTCTTCCATTCCCATTTTTCAATCCAAATTAATTATCTCCCAGAGAGGCAGCATCTTGGGCTTTGTGACCAAAGCAAATGGACAAATGAGCAAATGGAATTTTGGCTAGGGGAGTTGGCAGAAAAGACTTTAATACTGATCGTGAGGGAAACATCCATGTAGCTTGCAAAATATATATAACCTCTTGTCTGAAGAAAAATCAAGCTACTCCATCTGCAAATACACACTTATTTTCTTATTGGAAAAGAAGGCTAGAAAACAGAATTGCTACACTTAAAAGGATATTCTCAAGCAGGAAAAGAGGAATCCAAAGAACAGGAATAACTCCCTTTGGCAGAGATAAACATATGGAGGCGCATGGCCACACAATTGGAGTACCAAGAGGCTAACACTTGTGCCAGTGATCTCATAAATTTGTATCAGTCTTGGCAGAAGAATGGAATTGGAAGGGATCTTGGAAGTTTTCTAGTCCAACCCCCTGCTCAAGCAGGAAACCGTATGCCATTTCAGACAAATAGTGTAGCTGTCCAATCTCTTTCTAAAAACCTCCAGTTTTGGAGGCAAGATATCCCATTGATTAATAATCCTGTCAGGAAATTTCTCCTTAGTTCTAGGTTGGTTCTCCTTTTGATAAGCTTCTATCTGTTACTTTTTGTTCTGCCTACAGGTGCTTTGGAGAATACATTGAATCCCATTTCCTTGTGGCAGTCCCTTGGATATTGGAAGATTGCTATCATGTCACCCCTAGTTCTTCTTTTCCTTAGACTAGACATACCTAGTTCCTGCAACAGTTCTTGATATGTTTATTTATTTATTTGTTTGCTTGTTTGTTTGTTTGTTTGTTTGTTTAACTTTATATACCGCCCCCTCTCCCAAGGGACTCTGGGCGATGTACAGCAAGTAAAAAACACACATAGGAAAGATCTAAAAACCAATTAAAATAATTAGACAAAGCTGATAATTTAAAAACACATTAAAATTGAGAGTTAAAATGAATTAAATTAAAATTATAAAATTTAAAATTACAACTAACAAATTAAAAATAACTCTGGGGTGTCAGGCCAGGCCGGCTAGCTGGAAAAGATGGGTTTTCAACGCATGTTTTACCTTCCAGTCCCCTTATCATTTTTGTTGCTCTTCTCTGCACTCTTTCTCAACATCATTTTTTGTATTGTGGTGACCAAAACCAAATGCAACATTCCATGTCTGGTCTTAGCAAATAGCAAAACTATTAAATAGCTTTAATAATTAAAGCTATTAAGCCAAGTACCACTTATTACATTTATTTTATTTATTAGAATTTTTCAGACAATAATGAAAACATGAGTACAAGAATATAAAATGCAATGACAGGGACTATAAGCACATTAGTGCACTTATACACACCCCCTTTACTGACCATGGAGGTATGTTGTAAGGTCCATGGAGGCCAGTTTGTGACTGAAACTATGAGACAGTAGCTGAGACAATTGAATCAGGTAGAGCATTCCAGTCTTTGACAACTCTATTACAAAAGTCATATTTTTTTACAGTTAACTTTGGATCGATTTACATTGAGTTTAAAGCAATTGTTAGGGCACATATTATTGCAATTAAAACAAAAAAATCATTTACAGGTAGAACATTACTGTGAATAATTTTAGATGCAATACCTAGGTTTGACCACAAGCAGTGCAGTTCTAAGTTATCCAAACTGAGAGTTTCGAGCCTAGTATCATAGGGAATTCTCTTGTGTACAGAAGAGTGCAAGGCTTTTCTCGTGAAGTACTTCTGGACCCGCTCAATTGTACTGATATCAAATATATGGTGTGGATTCCAAACAGTTGAACAATACAGTTGAACAAAATTGGTCTAGCATAAGATTTATAAGCTCTAATACAATGTTTCCAGAAAAAAAAGCACCACCCTGAGAAAAAAAGAGGCATGTCACTGTGGTCAGTGATTCTCTGCTAAGGGGAACCGAGGTAGCTGTGTGCAAATCTAATATGATGTTGTAGGAGTGTTGTGTTCTATGTTTCTGCACACAACAATAAAACCTAAAGCCATGTGGGGAGGATGGGGGCAGAATGGGGGAGAGATGGGATTTGTTGTCATCCACACTATGCTCTCAGTAGTCAGATCCTATTTGTGGTAGTTTCTAGTTTTGAGCACCATAGAATTCAAAATAGGAATAACTTTGGAGGAGAGTTTATAACCATGCCAATGAGGAACAATTGGAGGATCTGTCTAAATTCTGAAAGGATAAACTGAGGGGAGATCTAATTTTCAAATATCTAAAGATAGTACACACAGAAGACTTATTCTATATTGTGCAGAGAGCAGGATCAGAACTAATGGTTTAAAATTACAAAGAAGGAGGCTCAGGTTAGACCTCAGGAGGAAGCTCTTATCTACAGGAATTCTCAGCCAGTGGAACAGGCTGCCATATGTATGCTAGCTACATTAGTTTCAGAGTACTGAACAGAATCAAAATTCAATTCAGTATGCAAAACTATTCAGTTATGCATAACTTGTATGCATAATCATTGTTTCATTTCTAATAGTGCCATTTGTCGTGTCTAAATAATCCTCGTTTTTCAACTATTTTCTCTTAGCCTTCAGATTTTTCTATCTCTATTTTCCATATATGGATATTTTAAAGTGGTATAGCTGGAATAAATGGAGAAGGTTAAATTATATAAGTCAAATATACTTAAACTGCAAGCTTTCTTTTTGGCCTTGATTATGCCATTCAATATTTTTCTCCTTACCAGATTTCCTCTAGTAAGGGGTGTGGGGGGAAAAGAGTGAGTGAGTGAGTGAGTGAGTGAGAGAACGTGAAAGGGATTGTATGCAGTGGAAAGCAATGTCATCAAGAGTCACATAAAGCCACATAAAATTCTAAGAATAAGAATGATTGATCCATTTGGAAATATCTTAGGTTTCCAAGGTACCGTGAGCTCTAAACACAAACTGAGCCACTGGGATTGAGTACTCTTTGCCAAGTTCTTAGGAAAAAACCAGCACCAAGCCACGTATTAATTTATTCCTTTGGCTAGGAAGAAACACCATTAATCTACAGAGCTGCCAGGAAGTACATCTCTGAAGCCAACATTTGCTGCTTTGGCTTCTTCCTCTTCTAAAGCAGGAAATCCCAATAGTTCAGATTGCTATGAACTAAAGGTCATATGAAATGATTGTTGTTTAAACCAAATAACTCCACAAATCCTTTTGCCAATGATCTTTATTTCAGCATTTCTTAATGTCTCATTATCTTTTGAGAGGAAGAGTTCTGCTATAAAATAAAAATCCACCCCATGAGACCAAAACCACCAGGATCCAGGATGTCTTTTAAATGAAAGTAATATAGCTTATAACCAATCCATAAACTTAGTGGTTCTACTTGCAACTTAAAGTACACTCATGCTTGCATGTGGGAGAGCCTACAAAGATTGGCAGTGTAAGGCTATTTTCAAATCACAAGACTTCAGAAACATTTCAAAATGTTCTCTATCAGTGGTCCTGCAAAGAGGATATTAGAGAGTGGGTTATTTTATATCAGTGGGAGTCTTTATGTCCTGTGAGTGATGGAAGCCTCACATAGGTCTCTTGAATACAGGAGAAAAATTTTGTGTCCGTGACAAGATCCTTCCTCCTTGTCCTCAACACTGACAGAGCAGAGGAGACTGGACCTTCATGAAGTGCATCAAACCAGTTCTGAAGTGTCCAAAAGCAGGCTTGGCTCCCAGAACCAAGTGATAAGAGGGTGAGAAAGTGAACAAAACATCTTGAGTAGTAAGTGAAAGAAGAAAAAATAACTAGAGAGTTTACAGAGTGTTGCATATTTGACTGTCCTTGAAAATTCTGCCACTGAACCCAGAGATCATACAGGTATTCTGTGAATAGATAAACTAGAACATATGCAACTGTGATATTTAAAAACCACCCCTCTCCCTCATACAGCAATTTTTGGCTATAATATTCCTGGGTGATTTTCCTGATTCACATACCTACCAGAATAAAATGTGATGCCATCCCACACTGGCACTGCCTAAAGGAAGTGTAAAGGAAAAATGACTGTCTACAAAATAAATTGAATAAATAATTAAATTGAATATTTAATTGTAACCAATAATTGTATCTTTTTGGTTGTTAACATTTCTCCACCATGGGGCAAGAGGAAAAGTATAGATCTTGCCATGCTCCTGAAATGGTAATGGTGCTCTTAGACAACCAAAATTGTGCATTCTTACATTCCCCACCAAAATCCTTAATTTTTCAATCTATATTCCACTGAAGAAACAAAAATGCTTCCCTCCAATCAGTGGGTCTTACTCCATGAATATTTTTATGCTAAGTAATATACATATATGATCCATGGCTTCAATCTTCTTATCTCCTCAATCTACAAACTTGTTATGTCTAGAGAAATGAAAAGAAGGCATTTTCCTTATTCCTATTGTTATTTCAATACACTAGTAAAAATGTCACTTCAGTCAGGAAATTTGATGAGATCTGGTTTTTAAGGGGTTACAGAGAAGGCACTTAAGGAACACTTTCTCTTGATTAAAGCTGTCTTGTTCACCTTAACACACAGTGAGCTTTCTGTCTTCATTCCACACTGTGTCCCATCATAGCTTTTATTGGTGCATAGGTATGAGATGAGAAAAGTTTTCATCAGAAAATCATTATAGGTAAATGTCTACTTACTTGGAGACAAACAAATATGTCAGGAATTCATCTATATCTACTATTTTTCCATGCAGTAAATTCCAGTGTCTATTTGTATATTCAATATCTATCAGTTTGTTGCAGCACATCCAGAAGCACACACAAGTAAATGATTCAGTAGGATCCAATTATATATAAGAAACTGGTTTTTATATAATGCATGTATACAATACCCATGTAGGTTTTTCCAATGTGGTAGCAAGTAACACAGACAGAGGAGAGTTGATGTCAGATCCTTACCGTGATTCTGCCGTTCTCCATTGTGGGGAACAGAGAATCCAATGATTGGGTAATTGCTTCTGATCACATGACTGAGGCAATCAAATATAAAAGCTTGCCACACTGTCTGTCACCTCAGTGTTTTCGACTCAGTTCTCTGATCCAGAACTGTTGGATGAACACCTCTCTTCATTGGATTCTCTGTATTAATCGTACTGGACTGTGAGTTTTATTGTTTTTTTTGTTACTGTACAAGGAAAATAGTCAGGGAGGCCTTTGTTGGGGATGTTTTCCCTCTCACGAGGGGCATCCAGCGCCAGCCCTTGAGCCCAGCTGCCTGAAAGCTGCCTGTTGGAGGCTCCAGCGCCATTTTAATATTGCTGAGGGGATCATTTGATCCCACAACTACCCACTTCATTTCTTATCTTATTGAGGAGGATCCAGAGGTAAAGGCTTCAGGTGAGGGTTCCCCCTCTGCCTTCTTTTCCTGACGGCACCTTTTGGTGAGATTTTTCTTTACTGGCAGTGATTAAAGCATTTCTGCTTTAAATTTAAAAGGTCCTCACAGCGCGGCTTTTTTCCTGTCATTGGACAGCTGCTGCTTGCCGATTGCCTTTTTCTGCCTTTTAGCAAGACCTGTGCCTTCCTGCCAAAGGCTGCACTTCCCATGCCCTTCAAGCATTACTGCTTGTTTTATCAGGCTGGAAATCACCTTCATTTGTGTTTTTCTGAGTTGCAGCAGACATTTCCTTGCCTTGATTGACAGGCATTGTGAATGGACTATTCCCTCCATTTAGCCAGTGTTTTTTTTTATTACAGCAGCCTTGTGCCATTATCAACAGTTTAAAGGTACTGAACAATGAAGGTGAAAAAAGGGGGTTATCTTCACCCCCCCAACTAAACAAGAAGATACTGCTGTTGCTAGGCAGATTCTAAAGGCAGTTAGAGCTCTTCAGCTTCAGCTTTTAGTCTATCAGTTGAGTCACAGCTCCTCCCTGTGGCCATACAAATTACTACACAGCTTCAACTATCTGGCTTAACAATATTACAAACTCTCCTTGCTTTTCCAGTCCCAGATTGCCATCTGGTGGCCACAGGAAATATTACATCTTCTCAATTTATTGCTGTGTTTCAGATATAAAAACTTTATATTGTTTTTTAATTAATTCCTTTCCCGTTTTTCTCTGATTGGGAATTCAACATGGCTGACAATGATGATCATTCTAACCCTACAAGGGGAAATCTTACAGGCAGCCCTCCTTCATCTAGCCACCTTCAAGACCAGGGCCAATTTTTCAAACACTTCCTCCAGAGTGGCCTCAAAGAAAATTAAGATCAAGGCTTTATGTAAGCCTTCCAAGGCAAAGGAATTGGCAGCTTCCAGACACCAAAAGGCTATAGAGAAGGAATTTAGGAAGGCTGCTCGGAAACAACCTGTCTCTGCTGCAACACAACCTATCAGGGACCCTGTCCATTCCTCTCTATTGCCTGATCATTGAGAGCTTTCTCCCCTCCCTTCCACTGTCAAGATTCAAAAGGATATTTTATATGGGTGTGTGTGTGTGATGTTTCCATTTTATATTGTACAGGCCAGTTTATACAGAAAACCTCAGTCATATAAATCTTGACACATTTACATGTTTATGTTGCAAGGTCATTGAGAGGGAAAAGGGGGAGTTAGAAACGGAACCTTTTTATCTTGTTTTCATTCCATAACTTTAGTTCCCATGAGAATTTCTTTTTGGTGCTTTGCACCTGTGGGGGGAGGTGTCTTCCGAAGTCGTTGGACTCCTTTTTGAAATGGTTGGACAGTAATTAACATGTGATAATTAGTGGGGTGGAACTTTAGGTTTTATTTGGGTGAAGAAATCCCGGAAGCTTTAGATTCGGGATTCTACGGATCCTACCAGTACAATGTTTTCAATAAAATCTTATTCTTTGGACTTTGCTTCTTTGGAATTCTGATTACATTGATGATGTTGTGTGGAACCCTGACATCCACCTCCCAACCTACTTCAGCATCTATTGTGACTGCACCTAGAGGCAGGGAGGTCCTACAGGACATGGTATCCGATCTAAAATCTACTCTTGTTGCTGCCATTGTCCAGGGTTTGCTGGTCTTCAGCAGACTTGGCCAAAAGAACCAACATAGCCAACCCCTCTCCCCTGTGAGCAGGGCCCTTCTTATCATCCAGAGGATGAGCTCTGGCAAACCCAATCCCAACATTCCTCTGCTTGCAGTTGGGATTGTGATCTGGAGGAGAGTGAATGCAGAGACGGCGACTTTTTGGAGGACGAGGAACCTCCTCCAGAAATTTCCACCTTTATGGGTCTATTTCCACACAATTTATTTTGGGCCTTGTTATATAAGGCCAAAACAATGGCAAACCTGGAAGATAGTTCTGCGCCCACATAGGACTCTTCTCTTCCTTAGCGCTCAAGAAATCCACTGTTCAACACCCCAGTGACTCATGCTGATGAGGTGCCAACTCCCCAAATTGTCCTGAACAACATTCAACATCAGTGGCTTCAAACTTCCCCAACTAATAATGACCGTAAGTTTTATTTACTGGGTAAGGAACTATCTGAAGTACTTCAACTACCAACAGTTGAAGATCCAATAGTATTACTACTCTCTCCATCAGCAGTCTCTGGGGATTTCACAGAGTTTTTGAAGCCTGAGGATAAAAAATCAGAGGCTCTGATGTACCACATACAGCAATCCTCTGTTTGGACAATTAAATCATCTTTTGCAGCCACTTTCTTCAATCGCACAACATTGATGTGGCTGCGCCAATTGCAGGATTGTCTTCCACCTGGCAACACACTTCTGCATCAGGAGTTATCAAAAATCATTGTGGCAATGGAGTTTTTGGCTGATGTGACCCTGGATTCCATTCTATTTGTATCCAGGTCCATGGGTTCTTTGGTGGCTGCAAGAAGATTGTTATGGCTCAAACATTGGCAGGCTGATCTCAAGGCCAACTGGCGCTTGGCATCTGTACCCATTCAGGGTGACAAGCTTTTTGGACCTGTCATAGAACCACTCCTTATCGAGAATAAGGACAAAATAAAGATTTTGCCCTCACAATCCAAGCGACCTGCCTGCAGATATACTCAATTCCAGTGACCTTCTTCCTTCCAGTCTCTGCCACCTCAGCAGCCTTCTTTCCATCAATGGCCCCTCAATCGCCGCCCTGATCGGTCTCAGGAATACAGGGACAGGGACAGACTGCCCTGTCAGTCCAAACATCCCTTTAGAGGCACTGGAGTTCACCCCTTCAGAGGCCATAAATGATTTCCCTGTAAAACAACCCATTGGAGGCCAGCTTGTGTGGTTTGCTGACCGATGGGATGATTTCCCTGAAGAACAACCCATCGGAGGCCACCTTGCATGGTTCACTGACCGATGGAAGGAGACTGTTTCAGACAGGTGGGTCCTTAATACAATCAGAAATGGTTTGACATTCAAATTCCTCTCCACCCCCCCCCCACGATCTTTTGTCCACTGCCCAATTAGCAATGATCATACCATGCGCTTGCTCATGCAGAACACTATTAAACATTTGTTAAATATCAGGGCAATACAGCCAATGCCTCATCAAGAGAGAGGTTCTGGTTTTTATTCATGACTCTTTCTGGTCCCAAAATCATCTGGGGAATGGAGGGCAATTCTTGATCTAAAACGTCTTTATGTATATTGCATACAAGCATTTTAAAATGCATATGCACAAAACTATTTTGGACTCCATCAGGAAGGGCGACTTCCTGATGTCAATTGACCTGTCTGAAGCCTATCTTGACATTCCCATTTTATTATCTCATAGGCATTTTCTACTTTTTGAATACTGTGGTGAGCATTTTCAGTATACTGCTCTGCCATTCGGTCTGTCTTCTGCCCCAAGGGTGTTCACTAAAATCCTAACCGCACTTTTGGCTCATCTCTGCTTTGTTCCTGTTAGGATTCAGAGCTATTTAGATGACATCCTCATCCAATCTAGGTCCATTATACAGGCTGAACAGGATGTTCAAATAACCATCACTACCTTACAATCCCATGGGTTTTTGATTAATAGATCCAAAAGTCAATTGTCACCATCCACCTGACTACAGCATTTGGGGGCCATTATAGACACGTCACTGTGTCAGGTTTTTCTTTCAGAAGACAGACTAAACAGTATCAAAGAGCTAACAATTCAGGCTCAACACCGTCCCTTAGTTCCCCTTGCTAAATTGTCACAATTATTGGGGAAGTTTATCTCGTGTATTGCCATTGTGCCCTGGGCAAAAATAAACTCCAGGCCTCTCCAATGGTTCCAGCACAGAGGGAGGGTTGCAGCAACTCCCTCTATGAGGTCTGGATGTCAGAGATTCCCTTAGCTGGTGGTGTTCCATGGTGGTTCGCAAGGGGTGTTCCTTCCATACACACGCATCAGTAGTGGTCACCACAGATGCCAGTCTTTCTGGATGAGGGGCTCACTCAGGTCATGTATTTTTATTTGCTGTAAACCACCCCGAGTCCCCAGGGAGAGGGGGCGGTATATAAATTTAAATCAATCAATCAATCAATCAATCTATCTATCTATCTCATGGCCCATGGGCAGTGGTCAGAACAGGAGCAGCAATGTCCCATAAATTGGTTAGAATTGAGGGCAATACATGTGGCCCTACTCAAATTCACCGACAGAGTGGAAGGTCACCATGTACTGATTCTAACTGACAATGTGGCTGTAAAGGCTTGCATAAATTGCCAAGAAGGCACCAGATCTTGCTCCCTCATGTTGGAGGCCTGGGACCTGTTTCTTTGGGCAGATGAGCACTTGGCAGGCATTCAAGCATAGCACATTTCTGGCTCACTAAACATCCAAGCAGATTGGCTGAGCCATGCATCCATTGACCACACAGAATGGCAACTCAATCCAGCACTGTTCAAAAGTCTAGCATCCTGCTTTGGCCTACCTGTAGTGGACCTCTTTGCATCCCCCAACAATGCTCAGCTTCTGAGGTTTTTCACACGCTACTTCCATCCAGAAGCGGAGGGGACAAATGCTATTCACATGCCTTGGCTGCCGGGGTTACTGTACGCCTTCCCACCTCTTCCCCTCATTCCCAGTCTTATTTGGAATACATTGGCAGAGAGAGCTGAAATTGTGATCGTAACTCCTTACTGGCAAGGGGGCCATGGTTTGCGGACCTAATGTCACTCTTGGTCGCATGCCATTGGCGGCTTCCTCAACACCTGCCCATCCTCCAACAAGGGACTCTGGTACAACCTGACCCAGGTTGGTACCAGTTAATTGCTTGGAAGTTGAGCAGCAATCTTTGAGGGACTTACATCTATCGGACAGAGTCATTGACACTATTCAAGCCTCTAGGAGGCCATTTACCAATCACATCTATGATGCTACTTGGGCTGCTTTCTTGTCCTGATGCCTTAAGCTCCAGGTCAATCCGCTGAGGTGTCCATTCCTCAAATTATTGATTTCTTGCAAGATGGATTGGAGAAGGGTCTTTCACCAAACACCCTCCATAGACAAGTTGCTGCTCTTTCCACTGTTATCCATAAAGAGGGTTTAGGATCCTTTTCCCAAAATGACAGAATTCAAAGCTTCCTGAAGGGTGCCACAAATATCCACTCTCCTGTAATCCATAGATTTCCAATGTGGGATCTAAGTCCTCAAAGCTCTTACTTTGTCTCCTTTTGATCCCTTGCGAACATCCATTCTGCATTTCCTCTCTCTGAAGGTTGCCTTTCTGGTCACAATCACATCTGCACAACTAATTTTGGAGCTGGCCGCCCTATTGGTCAGGGAGGATCTATGTATTTTCCATCCAAACAGAGTTGTCTTAAGACTGGATCCGACCTTCCTTCCCAAGGTCAACTCCTACTTTCATCAGTCAAAAGAGCTCACTCTACCGGACTTCTGTCCAAATCCTGGCCATCCCAGAGAGAGGGAATGGCATACATTGGATGTTCACAGGGCCATTCATATCAAAAGAACTTCTGTTTTTCGCAGAACAGAAGCGCTATTTGTCAATTTTTATCCCGCTTCCATGGGTTCTAAGGCCTCTTCTTCCATTATAGGAAGATGGATTAGGGCTTGTATTATCACAGCTTATAAAACACAGGGCTTACCACTCCCACAATGCATTACAGCCCATTCAACTAGAAGTGCTTTACTACGGTAGCTTGGAACACGCACTCTTCCATAGATGAAATTTGTAGGGCTGCCACCTGGTCCTCCCCATACCCGTTCATTTGTCACTACAAATTGGATGTGTTCTTTTCAGCTGATGTGGCCTTTGGTTGCAGGGTCCTGCAACAGGTCCATCTTGTGCAGGATCCTTAATTACAGTCAAATTGTCACCCACCCTGGGACAGTTAGCTTTGGAAAGTCCCAATCATTGGATTCTCTGTTCCCCACAATGGAGAAAGGACGTTGGTCTTACCTGATACGGTCCTTCTCATTGTGAGGAGCAGAGAATCCAAGACCCCTCCCTTGACATTGCATCTCTACTAAGGAGGAGTTAGTATTTTTTTTTCAGGTGTTCCAGCCATCGATCATCATCTTTCACTGAAAACACTGAGGTAACAGACAATGTGGCAAGCTTTTATACTTGATCAACTCAGTCACGTGATCAGAACAGAGGCAATTGTCCAATCATTGGATTCTCTGCTCTTCACAATGAGAAGGACCATATCAGGTAAGACCAATGTCCTTTCTCTTTGGGGGGGGAGGGAAAGGGGGGAACCTGAATATATTATTTGGTGTATTGCTTTCTTCCTCACATTATGTAACCTTTCACTTTATAACCTTTATCCTGGTGCCAAGGCACCCCCCCTTTTGCTATTTTTACTTGATTGATTTAGTTTCAGCTTGACTTCAGGCTGGTGCTTTCTGCTTTGTGCCAGTGCGAGCAGTTACTCTCAATCTTACACAGGAAAAGACCTGAACACACCAAAGCACCAGAGGGCGGGACAAAAAGTTATGGGTAGAAGTTTGTTAAAGGGAGATCTAACCTAGAAATAAAGAGAAATGTCTTGAAAGTGAGAACAATTAATCAGTGGAACAGCTTGCCTACAGAAATCTATCACTGAGGTTTTTAAGAAGAGATTGGACAGCCATTGGCTGGGATGATATAGGGTCTCCATTTGAGCACAGATCTATGTGATCCATTTCAGCTCTATGACTCTATCTTCTATCTTTTAACATACTTACCTCATTCATCCTAGAGAAGAGATTTTTAAAGATCAGAAGTCCCTGTATCATTATCCTGGGACTTTTGTGCCTTGGAAATGATAACATACTCCTTCTGTATTGTATGCTTAATTAGTGTATATGGAAAGAGGAAGCTTAGGTTCTAGGTAAAAGATGTACTGCCTTGCAAATTGGAACCCTAATATAACTAAAATGTTTTTTTATCTTTCTAGAAAGAAAAGAGCTTGTTATTGATATAACCAACCATACTGATTGCATTAAGCTAATATTATTTATTTTAAGAACAATAGTTACAGAGCTTATTGTGTTGGTTGGCCATATTAAAATTCATATATATGTGATATAATTTGATCCTTGAGAGACAAGATTTTCTCTGATTAGCCAAGACAAAAGCTTTCCTAAGGCAACTAGAACTGATAATATCAGCAGGATATAATATACCTGAACTTTATTATTACTAACTTGCCAAAGTCTCAACATGTAGATTTTTATTTTCAATTCCAATTCATAACATTGTATTAAGAAAAAGATTAATTTGAGGCTCTCTCCCTGTGTACATGTATGTGAGTACATAACACACATTGTGCAGAGGAGATGAAGACAGGAAGGATAAAACTCATACTTACCATCTTTCTTCAATTTAGGAAATCTTTCCTAAACTTTTAAAAAAAAATCTGAAGTCAAAATATAATCTTTTTCAAAGGTGACCTTCTTTCAGCCAAATAACATCAATTTGTGTGTTCACATTCATTCACAAATGAAAGGCACATTACATGCATATCTTAATCATGTTGTAGCTAACTATATAAATATGATTATATAAATATGATTAATATATAAATAAATAAATAAACTAAACAAAAGAATGCCATGCTTATATTGTGAGAATTTCCTTGACACTTCCTTCTCTTTTGAATAACAATTTGAAAAGGAAATGCTTTTTTTCATGAAGTTAGTTGAAAAAAACATAGAGAGCACTTCACAAATACTAGTACTGTTGCGTTAAATATTGACCCTTGGTATAAAACAGACATTACATTATTCACTTGGGTACCTAGGCAGTCTTTTTTTCAGGTAATACAATACTTAGTCTGAATGTATTCAAATTTTTCATATGATTATCCATCATACATGCTTCTTTAGTGACCAACATTTTTAAAAATTAGGTGAAGTTACCTTTCCTAAGGAATGTTGAAAACTGATGATCAAGATCAGGGGTCGGGAACCTTGGCTGTTTCATGACTCATGGACTTCAACTCCCAGAATTCCTGAGCCAGCCATGCTGGCTCAGGAATTCTAGGAGTTGAAGTCTATGAGTCATGAAAGAGCCAAGGTTCCCGACCCCTGGAATAGGGACTCTTAACAACATGTATGTGAACGAGAGGGAGGGAAGTAGAACAGTGAGGTTACAGGGGACTGAGGTCAAGAAATTGCAGGAGTTTAAATACTTGAGTACAACAGTTCAATGTGACAGGAAATGTGGAAAAGAGGTGAAGAGGCGAGTGCAGGCTGGTTGGAATGGGTGGAGAAAGGTGTCAGGAGTGTTGTGTGACAG